>JAJEJH010000048.1:458627-503627 GCA_026122585.1 Anacardium occidentale
TATGTATTCAGGTGGGGAAAGAAGCTTTGAAGGAACTATTTCTAAAAACAAACTATGTGGTTCGGTCGTTCGCTAATTTCGTGAGGTCGCGAACTCCCTCACCTTATAGCCCTCTTTCAACTAATCAATTTCTCTGACATAGTGGATTCCGCCCCCACCCTTTGCTTTCTGGAACCTAAGTACCCCTAACGTTTAGAGATTCTTTGCTACTTCTCTAGTTGATAAATAGCTACTGACATATCTTTGGCATAGTTTAGTTAGCCCTACCCAACTCGTTAGAACGCCTATAGATTAGAAAAAAGAGTTTTAAGATGTGCTACTGAGCCTGGAGATATAGATGGAAAGGTCCATAGTTTGACGTAGGGGGAAAGGAAAATATTAGAAACCTAGTTCAAAAACACGGCCAGGCTGAAACTGTAGCGAGGAAGAAAAATCCCTAACCAGTATTCTGTTGTGTACGTAGTCACAACAAACTGGTATCAGAGCTTTAGGTTCTTTGTTTTTTATCTGTGGGCTATTCTGATTCGCTTTGGGATCCATTAATTGAGCGTTTGTTTATCAGATTAGCTTTTCAGATTTGTTGGGTTGTGTACCTGTCAATTTATTTCGGGTAGTTTACCATGACGACAAAATATGAAATTGAAAAATTCAATGGGAAGAATGACTTCAGTCTTTGGCGTGTGAAGATACGAGCAGTGTTAGTGCAACAAGGGTTGCTTAAGGCACTAAACGGAAAGCAAGCTTTGCCAGAATCAATGTCTGATGAGGACAAAGATGATCTCTTGGAGCGAGCACACAGTGCAATTCAGTTGTCACTGTCTGATGAGGTGCTACGCGAGGTTGCCGAAGAGACATCAGCTGCATCGTTGTGGCTTAGGCTGGAAAGTTTGTATATGACCAAATCCCTCACTAATCGGCTATATTTGAAGCAGCGCTTATATACTTTCCACATGTCAGAAGGTACACCAATCACAAACCATCTTGATGAATTTAATCAAATTATTCTGGATTTGCAAAATATTGATGTGAAACTTGATGATGACTTTGATTTTATTGTGTTCTTTACCTCCTTCGTATGAGCATTTTTTGATACTATGCTATATGGGAGAGACACTATTTCTATGGAAGATGTTAAGGCATCTTTGAATTCCAAAGAATGAAAAATTCTTGTGTCTGGAAATTCTAATTAAAATCAAGCCAGTGGTTTGGTAGCTAGAGGTAGAAGCAAGAAAAAATCAGGCATAGAGGCAAGTCTAGATCAAAATCTAGGACTAGAAAAGGTAAATGTCATTATTGTCACAAGGAAGGGCATTGGAGAGCTGATTGCCCAAGAATCAAAGATAAAAAGGAGATTAATAATAAATCTTCCAATTCTGATGATGTTGCTAACATTGTGGAAGATAATTCTGATGATGCCGGCAATGTCCTATCTGTATTTGTTAGTTGCTTAGGCGACAATTGGATTCTTGATTCGGGTTGTTCTTACCATATGTGTCCCAATAGGGATTGGTTTACTACATATCAGTCTACTGATGGTGGTGTTGTCTTGATGGGAAATAATATGTCCTGCAAGGTTGTCGGTATTGGAACAGTTCGAATTAAGATGCATGATGGTATTATTAGGACTTTGACTGGTGTTCGGCATGTACCAGATTTGAAGAAAAATCTCATATCTTTGGGTACTCTTGACTTCCTAGGTTACAAGTATTCATATTCAGCTGAAGGTGGAGTTTTGAGAGTTAGTAAGGGTGCTCTTATTGTGATCAAGGGAAAATTGACTAATGGCCTCTATGTACTTCAGGGTAGCACAGTTATTGGTGCTGCAGCAGTTTCTTCCTCATCTGATCCAGATTTTTATATTATTCCTTTGTGGCATATGCGTTTGGGACATATGAGTGAGTCAGGGATGACTATTTTGAGCAAACGAGGTCTGTTGGATGGTCAGAAAACTGGAAAACTTGACTTTTGTGAGCATTGTACTTATGGGAAAGAGTGCAGAGACAGATTTGTTACAGCTATTCACAGGACTAAGGGCACAGTGGATTATATCCATTCAGATCTTTGGGGTCCTTCTCCTGTTCTGTCTAAGGGTGGTTCCAGGTATATGTTGACTTTCATTGATGATTTTTCTAGGGTTGTATTTTCTGAAGCAGAAAAATGATGTCTTCCCCACATTCAAGAAGTGGAAAGCTCTTATTGAGAACCAAACAGGTAAGAAAATTAAGCGCCTTAGAACCGATAATGGTTTGGAATTTTGTGAGGGTCAATTCAATGAGTTCTGCGAAAATGAAGGCATAGTGAGACACCGCACTGTTAGGAAGACACCACAACAGAATGGGGTTGCAGAACGTATGAATAGAACCCTTTTGGAGAGAGCACGTTGTTTGCTTTCTAATTCTGCTTAAGGACTTCTGGGCTGAAGCTATTAATCATGCCTGCTATTTGGTGAATAGATCTCCATCGACTGCAATTGAGTTGAAGACTCCAATTGAGGGTACTCCTGCTCCTGCTTCTTATTCTTATTTAAAAGTTTTTGGTTGTCCTGCATATGCTCATGTGAGTGATGGTAAATTTGCGTGAAGGGCAGTAAAATGTGTATTCCTAGGATTTGAGTCTGGTGTTATCGTTTGTGGTGTATTGAACCTAAGTCACACAAATTTATTATCAGCAGAGATGTTCAATTTTATGAGTATGCCATGCTACGTGAGGAAAAAGAGTCGATAGTTGCAGGTATAGATCACGGTATCAGTAAGCAGGTGGAGCTTGAGGTTAAAGCTTATGATAAAGTGCAAGATGGCACTTCTACTCAGCCTATTCAGGATGATGAGCATGATTTTGTAGATG
Source organism: Anacardium occidentale (assembly GCA_026122585.1). Lineage (NCBI taxonomy): Eukaryota > Viridiplantae > Streptophyta > Magnoliopsida > Sapindales > Anacardiaceae > Anacardium > Anacardium occidentale. The sequence goes on from JAJEJH010000048.1 coordinate 461,472, forward strand.
ATACAAATGAGGAGCAACAACAGGAGTACAGTATTGCTACTGGAAGGGCGAGGAGGCAAATTAGGCCACCTCAAAGATATGCTCATGCAGATTTAGTTTCTGCCACATTCAATGCAAAAGAAACTATTGAGTTACAGGAGCCTTCTAGTTACCGTGAGGCTATTACTAGTACTGAATCTGCTCAGTGGAGCATTGCTATGAGTGAAGAAATTGAGTCTCTTCACAAGAATCATACTTGGGAATTGGTGAAACCGCCTAAAGGGCAGAAGATTATAGGATGCAAATGGGTCTTTAAGAAGAAAGAAGGAATCCCAGGGGTTGAAGCTGCAAGGTTCAAAGCATGTTTGGTTTCAAAGGGCTACAGTCAAAGAGAGGGTGTAGACTTCAATGAAGTATTCTCTCCAGTTGTGAAACATAGCTCTATTCGTGTGCCACTTGCCATGGTTGCACTCTTTGACATGGAATTAGATAGAACAGCTTGATGTCAAAACAGCTTTTTTGCATGGTGAGCTTGAGGAACAAATTTATATGCATCAGCCAGAGGGGTTTGTTTACAAAATCCTTATATGGTTTGAAGCAATCTCCTAGGCAATGGTACAAGCGGTTTGATACTTTTATGCTTGGGCATGGTTACTCAAGAAGTAACTATGATAGCTGTGTGTATCACAGGAAGCTCTCAGATGATTCTTTCGTGTATTTGTTGCTCTACGTTGATGATATGCTCATTGCTGCCTTTTATATGAGTGAGATTAACAGGTTAAAATCTCAGCTTAGTGGTGAATTTGAGATGAAAGATTTGGGTGCAGCCAAGAAAATTTTGGGTATGGAAATTCACAGGGATAGACCTGCGGGCAAGTTATTTTTATCTCAGAGAAAATATATCAATAAAGTTCTTGAACGCTTTGGTATGCAGAACTGTAAGCCTATGACTACTCCATTAGCCGCACATTTTAAGCTTTCAGCTGCTTTCACAGTCCGAGGAAGAGGAGAAATACATGTCCCATGTTCCTTATGCCAGTGCAGTTGGAAGCATGATGTATGCTATGGTTTGCACTCCTCCTAATATTTAACATGCTGTGAGTGTGGTTAGTAGATACATGGGTTCTCCAGGTAAAATCCATTGGCAGGCAGTAAAATGGATTTTTCGGTATTTGAAAGGTACTGCAGATGTGGGCTTAGTATATGGCAGGAGTTCTAATATTGATAGCAATATTATTGGTTATGTGTACTCTGATTATGCTGGAGATTTGGATAAGAGGAGATCTCTGACAGGTTATGTTTTCACACTTTCTGGTTGTGCCATCAGTTGGAAGGCTACTCTACAGTCTACAGTTGCTTTGTCTACTACAGAGGCAGAGTACATGGCAGCAGCCGAAGCAGTGAAAGAAGCTATTTGGCTTAGAGGTTTGGTTTCTGATCTGGGTTTACTACAGGATACGTCTGTTGTTTATTGTGATAGCCAGAGCGCCATACATTTGACCAAAAATCAAATGTATCATGAGAGGACCAAACATATTGATGTCAGATATCACTTGATATGCAATATCACCTTGTAATAATCTATCCCGAATGAAGTGATAGCGGCCAATTCCCAGTCCTAAGCATTAGCAGGAACAGACACAATCTCTCCAGTGCGCTTTACATGATCCCCTTCTTGAATATTGGTCTCACTACCACAAAGAATAACACCCCTTCTCAAGATTCATGGCTATTCCTTTCACACCGCTGGCAAAGTCAACCATTTCCCCAGCTTGAATCTCCTTCAATCCAGAAACAAGCGCAATCCCGTCTACAACGGAGACCACTCGACTTAGATCTTTTTTCTTTGTAGGATTACTCCTATAGGGCTTTCGTCCATGATCAGTCTTGTCTTAACTTAACGACTTAACGTAAGCGGAAGGATTCTTTTCCTAAATAAATTGGAATAACTACACAAACCCTTATTTCTTATTTATAGAATGTACAAATTATGAAATTCTACAACAGAATCAACCTCTTACAGAAAAGGATTCTGAAGTAGAAGTCTGATTTTGATATTCTAACACAGAATTTCTATTTATTTAATACTTCTACGACAGAATCAACCTCTTACAGAAAATTATTCATGAGTAGAAGAAGGCCATTAGGAAAAGGCGTAACCCTAAAAGTGAGAGAAGTGACCCAGTTGAGTCACCTGAGAGATAAGCTGTGATGGCTATTGTTCCCAGACCAGGGCTTTAGCAGGATATCTGGTTCGAAAGGCGACCATAGGGAGATCGACCGTAGTCCGAGGAGTGATGGGGAAAGAGATGAAACCAAAAGTTCACCACGTTCAAGTCTTACTACCGCAGAAACCCTAGTCACACGGTCAACCGAAGCAGACCCAACCATGAACTCGGAGTCGACAAGAGTTTCTGAAAGAAGATTTGTGAACGGCCGGGTTAAGAAAGGGGTCACTATCCGAAAAGGGTGGCACGGGTCGTCTTACCAAGTAAGGATTTGTCCCGCCTTGTAACTCTATAGCGGTAGCAAGCAGCACTCCCTAGTCTCGGACCAACAGTAAGAGTATAGGCATGCCTACTACGAGTTAATAGACTCAAGAGAGTGCGCCCGAAGCATTTTCTTTTCTCAAGGTTCAAGCGGTCTGTCTTTTCTCTTTCTGCAAATGCTCCGATAGAGACTGCTAATTCCTCACGTACAGCATATCTACATGAATGTATTCTTTCACCAAGCCAAGTGGGATTTCTTAAAGAGTAGCTAACCGGTTTTAGGAACATCAGGGGAAGTTCTCGAATCAGCTGTGGGACTTTTGGAATGGAATAGGCTCTTTTGAGGGCTTTTGAGGAAGATGTCCATCAAGCTGCTTGAGAATCTATCCCTTTCTTACAGAAACTGACATCCATAATAGTATAAAGTATGCCAAAAATCGGACGATAGAATCCTACCAAAGGAGCAACTTACAGAAAGTCTTATTGCACTCTAAGCCAGAACTCTTAACTAACCCGTAGGCTCGATTCGGTTCCATCCTAGACCTTCTATCCTAAGTCTTCTCACTCGGAATCGCATTCTATCACACTGGTGGTACTTCTTGTTGAATTCTAAGATTGTATTAGTCTTTCTGTACCCACCCGCCACTCCTCCTCTTTGAGAGTGATTCAATATCAATGGGGGAGCCTCATAATAAGGAATTAGCTTATTGTAAAAGTCTTTTCGCTGCCAATTTAAACTGCGCCTACTTCTTGCTTGAAAGTCACCCTCGACTTCCAGTTGTCCCGCTAACCGAAAGAGGCCTTTTATTCTGAACGCTTTCACTGAACTACTTACCCTATATATGCCGAGCTGAACTAGCTGCTTTCTTTCTCTTCACGAGAGTACTTCGCTTGTGCTGCTTCCCGAGCTTATGTCAATAAAATCAGTCACTCTCGCTTAACTAACAAAGAGACTGCAGACGATTCTCGGCATCAAACTATCGCTTACTTGCCTGCTGGCTAATGGCTTTCCTTATTGGGATTTCTTTCTGCTTGTCTTCCTGGTCAAGAAAGCTTGAAAGAGTGACTCTTGCGTGGACAAATGAAAATTGGAGTCTACCGCGTGTTTTTGGGCTAGCTTTCCTGCTTCTGTGCTTGATATTAAGAAGATGGCATACCAACGATTCACTTACTTAATGGAATGAGGGAAAGGAAATGGGATCGACTATCGTAGGTAACGTAACGTTCGAAATCACTGATGTCCAGTTCAATCGGAGTAGCTTACGTCCGCTAAAGCCCTCTGGCTGAAAAGATTGAATGACTTCAAAGGGAGGAAAGGCTAGACTCAAATCCAATCCCAGGGCTTATACTTTCTCTCCGGTAGCTAAATTCACCTCGGTTCGAGTTTTCTTATCTCTTACAGCCAACCGGAACAGGCCCTTGCACCAATTGGATGCGAATAATGACTTCCTCCCTCAAACCTAACTGAAGAGGGCGTCGGGGTAGGAAGGGGCAACCTCCCGGCTTTGTTGCTCAGAGAGAGTCACGGAAAGTATGAAGATTACGGAAGGCTATCTATGCTTTTACGCAAAAAGATTCCAACCTTGGAAGATCTGTCTTTTTCCCAGACTTGATTGTGTTCAAGCAGCTCCATGCCACTCAACCATAGTTCTAGTAGTGAGGCCGCTCGAACGAACAGAGGGGAAGTCCTCTTACAGCGCTCGTTCCGGCATTGATGAACCTATCTGAAGGAAAGACAGCCAATAACGTATATAAGATAGTGGCTTCCTGGGTTGGTTGATGGAAGACAGCTTTGAGTGCGCCTTGCTTGAATGAAGGCTTTCTTGCTTCTGCTTCAATGCTCGAAGTATATTCCCCATGAATATCGTCCAATAGAAGGAATCGATCTTCAAATACAAGAATGACTCGATCTGTGACCTTCAAAGGCTGGCTAGCCACTTCCCTTATTCAGAGTGGGACCCCCCTATGTCGAGTGGTTGAGTTTTTCTCCTTCATCTCGTCTGAAGCTACCAAGCAGCTCTTCCTCCGATCTTTACCTTTCCCATCGGCTGAGCCGGGCTTCTCGTCTCTACTGTTTTGGTTTCTTTCTTTGCCGCTTTCTTCTCTTCTTAATAGTATGGGCTTCGGTCTGTTACTTTTCCCTTGACGGCCGGATGAGGTCCCGTCTTTCCAGGGGAGGTCAGATCAGGTACGCGCGCACTAAGCTGCTAAAAAAGAGATCTGTGATCCTCTCTGGTGTGATGTTATTTCCCCCCTTTCCTAAATTTTTTTGTAGGCCCCTATGATCCCGCTTTGTTAGCCGCTCCTTCATCTATCGGTTAAGCTGCTGATAGCTCATTCCCTGAATCATCGGACACAGCCATACCTTCTGTGAGTTTGTTTGCTGGAATAGAGGTGTCATAGGACTTCCCCGATTCAATTAAAGAAGGAATCTCATCTCTCTTCCAATACAAATAGAGCCGGAAGAGTCGGAAGTCCGTAGCTTGGAGCTTGGCCTGACTGCTTCCTCCACTAATTGCCGGAAGAAGCCGGCCGAAAAAGAAAGATCTTCTACTTCAACCGGGCTTCCCTCAACTGCTGATGCGGCTGCTACGCTTTGATTCTTTATTCCCTCTGCAGTTACTGGATGGGGTGGTATATTGGATCCAGACTGACCACCGTAGTAGGGCGAGAAAGTGATTGATTCAATAGACGGTTATCCATAATCCAGTCTGCAAGATATTTTCGATTGGGCTTGAAGAATGCTCGTAGGTCGAGTGGGCCATCGCTCCCGTTCGCCTCAACTTTTTGGTTGGACATCGGTTCCTCTCACGGTATCAGTTCAAGTCCTTCCGTTCCATCCCATCTCCTCCTATCCTGATGGTGGAGCTTCGGAGCTCACGATGTCAGAGTGGCTGTGGTGGGATGATCTAGCTGCTGGCATTCCTCGGAAATTCAGCCTTAGCTACTCGACTGCCCTAATTCTAATTCGCCTAATGGTCACGGCTTCTCCCGCTAGCGCTACTCTTGCTTTTGTGCCAGCTTGCTTTCATATGGGCGTCCGGGGGAGAAAGCCCTATTATAAGTATAAGACAGTCTAGGTGCTTCTTGGGGTCAGCGGCTTGGCTTCGTAGGACCTCTCCTCGGATCCCGATCAATCAATAACCGAAGTTATTAAGCCCAGGCTCGGCACTTTCTGAATCTGAGCTGGCTTTGTTGATGTAATAGAGAGATCGGTGTCAGTTTAAGCAGTGGAGACAGACTCGAATGCTTTCTTTCCCACTTCCCGCTGCTACCATTCTTGTTGGACTTGGCACCTGCCGTCACATCAAGATCTGAGAATGGCGTCTATTAAGAGATTGGCTTGGCTTAAGACTTCCTTCTCCTTGATTGCTTGTTGAGCTTGCCTCTTCCCTTTATCGGACAGGAACCCGTCACCCGAAGAGACTGATCCTACAGATTTTGAGATCCGGGGCGGGGTAGAACTTCTCTAATACAGAATAGCCCGGGAAAACAGCTCTCTCATCCATGATCTCAGGTTCGTCTTTCTTTCTTCCCCCGACAATGCCGTTGACTTGGATTCCTTTCCTCCGTCTACCATTCCTGCTAGTCGAGTCGCTCCTTGAACACAATCAAGGCTGTTAACAAACCCTTCTCGTAGCCCTATCTATGTTTATTGGCCTTTTGAGGAACTGAGATTCAGAAGAGGCTACGCTGCTGAAACTGCGAATTCGTCTGTGGACCTGTTTGAGTAGAGGCCGTAGTCTGGTAGTGCTGAACTCTTGATGGTCTTTGTTTGATGAAAGGGATTGGTTTGCGACATGGGTTAACTCTGATAGGAGGAATTGGTTTGAGATTGTGGGCTAGTCTGAATCCTAGATGCAACGAACGTTCTTTGTTTGAGTTTTTTTTCTGTTGGGAGCCACCTGGGCGAGACCCTTCTCTTTTTATTATTTCCTGTGGTATGTTGAATCACTTGTGAAGTGGACTTCACTTGACCGTGTCTGCTTCACTTCAACTTCACCCTAGACTCGTGTCGTGTAGTGTAGCAAGACTAACAAGTAAGTGGTCGAGTGAATTTATGAACGAGCAACTATTATAAGCAATACCTTTCTATTCTATTTTTAGATTCTTCCTCCACTCACCTCCACGGGCGAATGGAGTCTACTACACTCTTTCTTGGCTAGTGTAGTAGACTCCATTCTAGGTCATTCAGAAGGGCTCCGTATACTTTCTATTTTAGGGCGTAACGTTGTCCTCGACTGACCGAGAAAAACAAGTTCCAGAGGCATCTTCCATTCATATCGATTTTGGTTTTTCTGCACCATATTTTGATCTGCCTCTTCTTCGATCCGGAATTCCCAGCAAATCCTTGACTCCTCGAATACAATGGGATTTCACACCTGGCGAATCTTTCACTCTACCTCCTCTTATTAAGACCATAGAATGTTCCTGCGAATTATGACCTTCGCCCGGAATGTGAGCAAATATATCATGTCGATTGCTCAACCGTACTTTGGCTATCTTACGTGGAGCTGAATTAGGTTTTTTCGGTGTTCTCGTTGAAACACGCGGGCGTACTCCTTGCTTCTGGGGACATTGATCCGAAGCTCGAGTACGGTCCGTGCGCCGTTTTTCTTCTCTACCATGACGAATCAATTGATTTAATGTAGGCATCGCTCTTTCCTTTGTCCTTCCCCCCTTTTTTTGCCCTATCACTAGTGATTACTCCCGATCCGAAGCACCCCTTTTCCATTCATAGAGAGACCCAATCGTCAAAATCAATAAAAAGGCCATCATGGACCAAAATCCAAACGGATCAATCTTGTTGGGAGGTACTGCCCAAGGAAAGAAAAAGGTGACTTCCGGATCAGGGATAATAAAGAAAATTGAAACAAGATAAAATCGTATATCGAAACGACTTCTGGCATCACCGGAAGGATCGAAACCACATTCGTAGGCCGACAATTTTTCTGGATAGGTCGAACTATTAGAAGCAAATGGAAAAGGAAGACCGAGTGGGATCAAAGAAACTAGCGGACTGATCACTAAATAGATACAAATAGGTGCAAATTCTGACATCACCACAGCCCACTTGGTTCTCTCGCTCCTTGCTCGCGGAGCGGCATACCGAAAAAAGAAAGGTTTTGGAAGAAAAAAAAGTGGATTCCCTTTTGTGACCAAGAGCCCATCTCGAATACGATGCGGTAGGGTACTCGTGACTCCGCTGGTGGCTGCCACTGCCTCACACTTAAATGCCGCCAGCTCTGTCTTCCTACTTAAGGCATCCGCGACCTGGTTGGTCCGTCCAAGCTTATACTCTAGCACCATATCAATCAAACTTGGCAAGTTTGTCTTGCTTGCCATCGTCTCTGTTTTGGCGTGGGTTTATTCTGGGTCAGGAAGTCACTCGTCGCCACATTATCCGTCTTGACCACGAATCGTGACCCGCCTCCACGTTCTCAAGTAGTGCACTATTGCTGTCATCTCCTTCTCTTGGACCACGCCTCTCGGTCTCATTGAGCTTTCGGCTCTCATATGCTACTGGGTTACCTTATTGTACTAGCACACCGCCTATGGCATAGTCTGACGCATCCGTGTGTACTTCAAATGGCTTAGTGTAATCTGGCAACTGCAATACGGGGTCATCAATCACTGCCCGCTTTAGGTCCTCAAAAACTCTTTGACACTCTTCCGATCAGTGCAGTGCCATGATCGGTCCGTACGTTCTTCTTTAGGAGATTTTTGAGTTGAGCAGCCCTCTTCGAGTAACTTACGATGAATCTTCGGTAATAGTTCACGAGCCCTAAAAACGATCTTAGCTCACTCACCTTGGTAGGTGCTTGCCACTCCTCGATGGCTCTGATGCCCATCCAATGCCCTAGGAATAGGATCTCCGTCTGTCCAAAGGAGCATTTCTCTTTCTTTACATAGAGGTGATTCTTTCTTAAAAACGGTCCGGAGGTGGCTAACGTGGTCGTTTAACGAATAGCTATAGCCCACGATCAAAGTATACCACCAGTCATCTAAGTACGGGTGGAATAGCTCATTGTGGAGGGTGCAGAACGTGGCAGGGGCATTGGTGAGTCCAAAAGGCAACAATCAAACGCCCCTTAATTAGTAATTAGTAAGGTTGCTTGCTTGTCACACAGGTCGTCTTTGGCTCGTCTCCTTCCGCGATACGCACCTGGTAGTAGTAGCCCGACCGTAGATCCAACTTCGAGAAGTATCTCGCGCTTATTTTATTGATTAGGGCGAAGAAGTCTGCAATCAAAGTGGATACTTGTTCTTGATGGTTAGGTTACCTTCTTGAGCGCCCGATAATCAATGCACAAGGCTCCCGCTTCTTCTGGAATAAAACAGGGGCTCCCCAACCCTTTCCCCAGCAATATAGGGAAAAACAGCCTTGGAGGCTGGAATATAAAAAGGCCTCAATGAGTTCCTGAAATTTTTTCCTGAGCTCAACCAATCCCCTTAACTAATAGATGCTAGTTGGGGGGCCATTAAAACCAGCCCCAGTCTAAATAGAAGGGGTTTGGCTCCAGGCTCCAACTCGATCTTGTGGTAGACTGCCCTCCTAGGAGGCACTTGGCAACTCACTCGTGGGGCATGATATCCCAAAATTCCTCAAGTACTTGCTGCACTTCCTGGGAAAGAAGTCGTCTTGGTATTGGATCCGCTCTTCTGTTAGCATGAACATGAATTCGATTCTATTCGTCTTCTTTATTCTTAAGAGAACCCCCCACCCGAACCATTCTGAAGACCACCAAGCACTCTCGAATGAGTTCTACTCTAGAAGCTTTCAGCGTACACCCGGGGACAAATCTTTCACTCACTGAGAAGTGAAAACCTATGACTAGATCGTCCTGAAGACGGATGCGACGGGAAGAAGTGGCATTTGGAAGTATTGCTGACTTAACATTTCGGTTTCGGCATAACAAAGCTTGCACTGTCTTTTCGCACTTAGGCGCACAGCGTGCCATTGGTAATGATTCTACTACGGTGCTACAAATTCGCAAGCTGATCCTAAGTAATCGTTGTTGTTCATTGGATTCCGGAGGAACTACTTCGTTAGGATTGGGGAATTGCTGCGATTCTTCCTGAATAGCCTGGATTCTCCCGTCGAGAGTCACTTTGAAAGTCTTACCTAAACTCTTCCGACTGAATATGATAAAGCCTATAAAACAACGAGCTACTATCATTTCTTCATTATAGATTGAGATCTTCTTCGAACTTAATGCACAAATAGATGGAATAGCAGCAAATAACATCTTTCTAGCCGTGGAACTCAATCTCATTTAGAAAGCTTATCTCTATCTTTCAGCAACTGAACGGGAAGTGGTTTAGGAAAGTCCTTTCGAATCGGATGCGCTCGCCCAGCGAGAAAGGCCCTGACCCTGCCAACCAAGTCAAAAGAAAAAAGAAAGAAGAGAACTTCGTATTTTGGTAATTCTCTAGGAGTCATCTTTAACCTTGAATGCTATTAATAAATTCTACAGCAATAGTCCCTCGGACTCGGAAAGTAATAACGAAAATGGCTAACCCAATAGCAGATTCCGCAGCTGCCACCGTTGGAACCAATGAAGCAAATGATTGACCCATCATATCATCCGAAGAAACGGAAAATACCAAAAAGTTCGAATTCACAGCTAATAACATTGATTCAATTGACATTGACATAATAGGAATATTTCGTCTATTAAGGAGGATTCCCCGAATACCTAAAATAGAGATAATCATAGAAAATGTGAAATATTTGATAGGATCCGTTTCGGGAACGTGGAATGTAAGAGAAATTCAAATGCAAATGGTAATATGTTGCGCTAATCTTTCTTTAGACTTTAGATTTGCTTTGTTTACTTAGCAAAGAAAAAAGCCTCGAATCATTTCTTTCTTTTCTACGCTTCTTCTCTTATTCAATAGAGAGTTTGATCGAGGGTTCTCCCCAATATGAGATAGGTTGCAGCTATAGTCAGAACTCCAACTGGGCCAATTGCGTAATTCTGACCTGAGGTAGCGAACGAGACAGCAAATGGATGGAAATTAGAAAAACGATAAACCCTATGGGTTTATGGTTTTTCTAATTGATTCTCTAGCGGAATGCGAGAGATTGCCTTTTGATTTACCAGAAGCCGAAGAAGAATTAGTAGCAGGTTATCAAACCGAATATTCAGGGATCCGATTTGGTTTATTTTACGTTGCTTCTTATCTAAATCTATTAGTTTCCTCTTTATTTGTAACAGTTCTTTACTTGGGTGGTTGGAATCTTTCCATTCCGTACATATTTGTTCCGGAGCTATTTGAAATAAATAAAGCAGATGGAATTTTTGGAACGACAATTGGTATCTTTATTACATTAGCTAAAACTTATTTGCTCTTGTTCATTCCTATCACAACAAGATGGACTTTACCTAGATTAAGAATAGACCAACTCTTAAATCTTGGCTGGAAATTTCTTTTACCTATTTCTCTCGGTAATCTATTATTAACAACTTCTTCCCAACTCCTTTCACTGTAAAGAAAAAAGGAATACTAGATTTTCGACTTCTCTCAAACAAGAGAAAGAAAGAAAATCAAATTATTCATAACTATTCACGATATGTTCCCTATGGTAACTGGGTTCATCAATTATGGTCAACAAACAGTACGGGCTGCAAGGTACATTGGTCAAAGTTTCCTAATTACCTTATCCCAAGCAAATCGTTTACCTGTAACTATTCAATATCCTTATGAAAAATTAATCCCATCGGAGCGTTTCCGCGGTCGAATCCATTTTGAATTTGATAAATGTATTGTTTGTGAAGTATGTGTTCGTGTATGTCCTATAGATCTGCCAGTTGTTGATTGGAAATGGGAAACAGATATTCGAAAGAAACGATTGTTTAATTACAGTATTGATTTTGGAATTTGTATTTTTTGTGGTAATTGCGTTGAGTATTGTCCAACAAATTGTTTATCAATGACTGAAGAATATGAACTCGCTACGTACGACCGTCACGAATTGTAAAATCGTCAATTATTGATATTGGCTAAAGTAGGCACGAGTGGAGGGCCTTATCACGTAAGGTAGCTTTCTATCCGAACAACTACGATATACGCCGCTTCGCTACAACTAAGAACAAGGAAAGGGCTATCGGCTTACGGCCAAGACCACTTTACAGATGGTTACTCTCTTCTCTTATGAGTAAATTATAGAGAGTCACGGGCTTCTATCTATTTTAAAGCTTAAAAGCTTCCATTAAGTAATGATAATTCGCTTTACTATGCAGTCCAGTCCAATGAGCATTAGTGTTATGATGGCTTCACGCCAATCAATTAGGATCCTCACGACCCTTTCCTTGATTGCCCGAGTGAGGATCGGAAGAAGATCAGCTGCCAATGCAAAGTACGCTTAGTTCAAAACTCTGAAAGCCGAAGCCGAAGGCATCATAGGGTTTTTTCTAGGTTCAGGGGCGAATCGCTAAAGGTCGAAGTCAACGGCATTTGAAAGAATCAGACTGAACCCGCCCATATCATCTTGATTTAGGGGGGATAAAGGGAAAATTTGATCTTCTATCACGCCATTTCTTTATTAGTAGCGAGTAGCAAGAAGAGAAGCTACAAGCATGAGGTCTCACCCGATCTTCTATGGTAAGGTCATATAGATTCTTTATTTATATATTAATACTCGACCGGAGATATGACGTCCTTTATCGAACAATGAATGGGATCAGCGTGGTAGCTCGACCGGATGGAGTTGGCCAAAAGTGACTAGCCACACGGAGTAGGGATGCCTTGAGAATTCAGTCTCATCTTATTCACCGGACACCTCGGAAGCCAACTCAAACTAAAAGCATTAGTGATCACCACCTTTATGATGAGCTTTCCGCATTCGATTGAATTCCTTTATATAGGAAATTGGATTCTAGTTGAATGGCACCTACATTTAATTGAATTGATATGGTCGTGTACTAGACTAGATAGATAGCGGACTCCCTTAAGCTTGACAGCTCTGACAGAAAGCTATAATAAAGAAAGACAAAGCGCACTAATAAAAATATCTTCACTTCAACGGAAGCTTATATATAAGCTTGAAAATAGACGGATTGGTTACCCAATGAACGAACCCCAAAAATGGAAAGATTAAAGCTTTGAGAAGAAGAATCATACCTTTTTTGATATGCCTTGAGCTTGAGGCAAGCATTACTTTAGCAAGTAATCCCGACTTGTCTATTACCTAATAACATCTTCCATTTATCTCCGATCGGAGATATTTCCTACCTTTGCCAGTGTGGACCTCAAAGGGTAGACTTTGGTCAGGCAATTTAAGCACTTGATCCTCCGTCATTGCACGCTTGAAGTCGTCGAAAAGCTGCTTGGCACGTCTCAGACCAGGGCTGTGGTCCCCTTTCAACAGATCTGTAAGCGGAGCTGCTCTTTTTCGAGTACCCCCTGATGAAACGGCGGTAATAATTGGAAAGCCCAAAGAATGATTGCAGCTCCTTTACCTTGGTCGGGGCCTGCCACTCAGTGATAGCACGGACCTTCTCCTTGTCCATGCGTATAGTTCCTCCCCTTATCCAGTGGCCGAGGAACAGAATTTCGTGCTGCGCGAATGAGGCGCGAAGCGGTTAATATGAAAGTCTCACAAGAAAGATGGAATCGTGGAATTGATTGGAGTTAGAAAAGTTCCTTAAGCTAAGGTAACGCCAGGATAAAAGGACGAAGTGGCCTACTAGGGTTTTCTTAGGACTCTCAGAATGAGAATAGCTTCTTCATTCAACTTTCCTTTCATCTCTCTTCTAGAGCAAGATGGGGGATGGATGGGGCCAGCCTTTCACTCCTAAAGTAAGGAACCAAGCTAGGGATTCGCGCTATTTATCATTCTCAAGGAATTCTCCAGCGCGAGGCTCCTATTTACTCCCCGAGGCTTAGCGCAGGCGAGTCCCAAGCAAGTATTAGTTTTGACTATCTATAGCGGCAAAGAAGGTGTAGTCGGAATGTCTTGGCAAGAATGCCTTGTTCTGTAGCAAAAGAATAGGCAGCTATTGAATCTGCTGGTATAGAATCGATTGTTAGTAGGATTTTCGAGTGCTATTATCGTATAATAAGAGAAAGGCTGCTTTTAGCTCTTTATTAGACTCTGCTGCTATGGAATCCGCTGCTGTTGCCGGTCTTGGTGGTAGGGCAGTAGGTCGCTAAGAAGCTGTTGTTGAAGCAGTGTGGCAGGGAAGATGCAATAGCCGGGAACAAGCGGAACTGGAATTCTCACTTGAAATTGCGTATTAAAAAGAGAAGTTCTCCGTGTCGAGAGAGATCTGAGATTCCGTAAGTAACTTAGTGCAAGTGCTTTAGAGCTTGAAATAAGAAAATGAAATACGAACAGGTCGTACCGAAATTAGAATTTTTTCATTCTAAATGAATAATCAGCTCATTCTTCTAGAGACAATTAGGGATTTCTCGGCTGGGATTTCTCAACAACAAGACCATATCAATCTAGATAATTTGGTCAATCCTCTTATTCCGAATCCGGATGTTAATAATTTGGTGGATCCTATGGGTATAAATGTTGGTCAACCAGAAAACCAGCCAATAAGATTCGTTCTTTGTGTCAGCTTCTGCGAACCCAGTCGCATACTCGGAAAAAGGCCTTTAAGGCCCGATACTCTCTCTCAGCAGCAACATCCACCACAAGATCCGATGCAACAAAAGCTGTTCCTTCTCCAGATACGGGAGCTTTTTTCCGGATTCAGTTGATGATTCTCTTTCAGTGTAATCTCTGTTTGAAAGACCTTTCCGTTGTCAATTAGTCGGGTAGCTTCCCACCTCCACTCTAATAAGCTTTCCTGTCCTGGCGTGAAGCTTTCAGTGAACTTCTTTCAGACCCCTATCTTTCTTACTTGGCTGCTTAGCCGAGGAATCTTTCCTTTTCGGTCTCCTACCTGCGTTCCTAAGCTCCGTAACCCTATCCTTCTGAGTCGGGCTAGTCCCATACCCACTTTCCTGAAACTAGAAGTTATATTACGAATTGAACCTTTCCTCATAGTCTTCGAAAGACTTGTAACTGGACCATAGTACCTCTCAATGAAAGAACTGGCGTATTCTTACTAACTAAACAAAGGAAGGCATACTATTTCCATTTCATATCCTCACTCCGGAAAGGAAGGCCGTAAGGCAAGGAGAACTCATAGATAGATCGAGTCAGTCGGAAGCTTTCCCAAACCTTCCTCTCCCGAGTTACTCGCTCATTCCGCTCGTTTGGTCTCGCGTCTTCAAACCTTGAAGACCTTCTGGAAAGTTGGGTATGCTACGGGAATGAAATTCGCTATTTACTTATGCTTTTGCTTCTTCTCGAACCAATGCCCCTAGCACCCCAAGCGCCTTAGTTTGTTCTCAATTGGTGCTATTCCGTGCAAGACTCTATTTTACCTATGGCGCTTTATTCCATCCAACACAGAAAAGTAGGCCTCGCTAACGCACAGGCGCGCGGAAAGGGCTTTCCCTGAGTATCGAGTTGCTTTCAAATGGATATCAAGAGATTCACCGCTTCTCGAGCGGTAGTAGGTCTATTGTAGCCAGGGCATATATCGATTAGAAACTGGTTTATCAACAAGCATCTTTCTTGGGAAGCGTGGTCTAGATCCAATCCAAGTGAGACGGCCTGCGGAAGAGGCCTCTTCCTTTCTTTTTTTTATGAATGAAGTAGTCTCTCTCCGTGCCTTCGAAAGCCAAACCTCCACCTCCACTATTATGCCTTCGATTGCTTGCTATTCCTAGTTAGCTTTCAAAGAGCCTTTTTTTTGATTCTACAATGGGCCTCATCGCATCTGAGATTTCCTATTATTCCTAAGAGATGAATGAGGAGGGAGTGAGGCCATCTAATCCGAATTGGAAGAAAGGAGGAATCGATTCTTTCTCATAAGGATATCAATCTTGTCTTCTCCGGCCGGTCTTGCTATCCCGGCTGCAGGCCCTTTATCTGCTTGCTTGCTACACTTTCTCCTGGATTCACCTCATCGTGAATTTAACCGCGCATTTACGGGTCTTTCATAGAACTGAGTCTTTCCATGGAGCTCCTGTCTCGAGGGTTTTCTCACAAGCGGATTCCAATCAAAGAGTTTTGCCGAGCCTCCAAGCAATATAGTGGTGGAGTATACTCCACAAGCCAACCGAATCCTAGGGCGGCTAGTAGCTTCGCTCGAAAGCAAGGCTGCGAGCTTTGTCTACGGAGCAAGCCGTCAAGACCTTTAATAACAAAATCGTTCAAGTCTAAGTAAAGTCAAGTGTAAAGTAGAGGGATCGAAAGAAGTACGCTAGGCCCGGTCCCTTAATTCACTTCTCTGAAAAAGACAAGACGGATTCCACCTCGGTGGAATTCCTTTTGCAGCTATTCCATATGGGGATGAATCTAGGACAAATATTCTGTTAGATGTGGCATTACCGGTCTTTGCTATTGGAGTTCTTTGCCCATCTATTGAATCTGATTCTATCAATTCCTTTTCACTGGGAACAACTCCTGGTTCATTAGTTCAAGCTGAATCCAATACCTGTAGTGCCTCACTTTCCTGAAATCTGGAAGCACCGCATTCTTCTTATTATACGAATACAAGCTGCTTGCTTATCGGCTGTTGTCACAATTGAATTAGAATTCGCTACGATCCATGCAAATTTCGTAGTATAATAGAAGACAAGAAAGTAGCTGTGACGTGAACTGCGCTGTGCTCATGTATATGCGGCAGCATGCGACAAATGAAAAAAAAACATTCCCATTTTTTTCGTGAGGAAGGACCTCCGCAATTTCTGTATTGATTCAAAATCAAAAAAAGAAGTACATCAGACGCTTTTAAAGTATCTTCGGGATACGCCATTGTCGATGTGGCTTTAAAAGCAGAAAAAAACAAAAGATTAAGATGAAGCGAAAACTGGCCATTTTTCAATATGGATCCCAGTTAGATGCAAGACATCCAACCCGTTTTTCGCCCGGGTGGAAATATCTCTTTCAGAATCTTCTCCATCTGAAAAGAGTTGTTCCATGGACGCCCCACAAGCTTCCAATAGTTATGCTTCGGATGCTTCCAGTCTTTCTTCAACTAGGTCGGACGCGCAAAGCGCTCCACCTGAGTTGGAGCGGGTATTTGATGTAGTCTGTGATGAATACACAAGGTGTGTGGTTAGGGCCGGTAAACAATTACCCCCAGAATGGACCATGCCTGACCTTGTTCGAACAGTGATTGGGGACGAGGCGATTCACATCCCCGGCTTTATCACAGATGCATATTATGATCTTATGTTATGTGGGCCAAATAGTTGGTTATGCCAAGATCTTTTTCAGTTTCTTGATCTAATCAACTATACCTTCTAGTCTGTTTTGTTTGGAAAGAGATTTGAAAGCGGCATTCTCCCTTGACTCGATCTTTCATTTCATTATGGAACCGCTTCTCTCATTCTTATTAAAATTCGATCTACTTTGTTTCTTTCTAGCTAGAATAACAGGGTCCGGCAACGTCAAGGTTGTCTGGGGATCCTTTTCGTTTGAATTTGAACCAGTCAAGGAAAATGGATTTCTGTCGCTGCCGCCTATGTTAAAATACGCTTTGTTTTTTTTCCCGATTTTAATAAATATTATTATTCTTTTTTTTGTAGGCTTTATCTTTCGCGGTGGCGGTGTGAAAGAAATAGCCTTGAGGTTGCTGGTGGCTTTATTGGACGAGTAAGAAGGAAGGAGGCTAGTCCCCGAAAATGCCTCGTTTCTTGAAGGTGGGGTTTACCGCTCCTTAGTTCATCTCTCGGTAGAACAACGCACTTATGCGGTGGGTTCGACTCCCACAGGAGCGCACATTGCCAAGCTAATTGGTACACTTTTCTTGATTCTTAGTTCTTGCTGTCAATTACTGATTCTTTAGTGATGTAAAGGGTAGTTCTTTTAGTTCCGTAGACTGTTGTACTAGTAGGGCTTGCCTATTTTCCTACACTCGCCTGAATTAAGAGGAGTTTTTCTACCGAATCCCAGATCCATTATAGTAGGGTCCCCTTAACCCATCGTTCACTGCAGGATAGGTATAGCTTTTACACGGGAACGAAACGAGTCGGAATGAAGACGAAGAAAAGATTTGACTACAGCTTGGCTTCGAGACTCAAAGGAAAAGTGAACCTATTCCTCATCACTGCACTGTTCCATTGCCTTGGTATCCGTGTTAGGAAGTCAAAAACACTCCTCCAAACATGTATGTTGAAGTCTCGGAAACATCTTTAAGTCATTGACATTTATCGGAGAATCGACAGTTCGTCTCGAAAAGGGGAATTCTAGATCCATCATAGATCTGGGCAGAAGCGCCCTTCCCTAAGCCATAAGATACCTTCTCTTAATCATCGGCGTGACACCTATTATTTTCTTTATTTTTCTCGAAAGATGCAGCTACGGCCTTTTCGGTTTCGAATGGCATTGTTGAAATTACACAGCGAATTCGACCAACAAAGGATAGCAGTACTTGAACCTCACATTCGCGAAAAACCTGGTAACATCACCCCCTAGCAAAGGGGAGAACCCAATCGGTCTGCATCTGCATTTAGCATTGCCTTCACCTTTCAATGGATTGGCTGCAGTAGCGGTTCCCTCTTAAGAAGTTCGATCCATAGTCTTATGCCTCGTATCCTTCAAGTGTTTTCCGGCAGAAAACGAAAGGCTAAGGGAGGGTATGGGACTACTGACTTGACAACTGGACTGGCCTTGCCAATTGTGTATAGTGGACACGAGCAAAGTTGTGAGCAGCATCTTCCTAGCCTGTTCAGGCCGAAAAGGAAGGTTGATCGAAGGATCTCCATGAAGCTTAAAATACAGCTAGCTTAGGCGCAAGACAATCCTCAGACGATATGAATTGGATTTGATCTCTCTCTCTTCTATACGCCATTTAGAGGTTCGCCTTGGTCAATGACCTACTGACACTTCACTTTTTGAACGAGCATGGAAAGACACTGTCAAAGACTCTAGCCCCATCGCCTATGACTAGGAAGAACGGAATGACTCTTTTCACTTTTTATATATCTGTCTCCATCCAAAACATCTACTTCTTCCTAACAGCGGATATGCGCTCTCAACTTCTGAACCCCAACAGAGACTAAAGCAAGTGTTGGATTCAAAGCTGGTGTTAAAGAGTACAAATTGACTTATTATACTCCTGAATACGAAACCAAAGATACTGATATCTTGGCAGCATTCCGAGTAACTCTTCAACCGGGAGTTCCACCTGAAGAAGCAGGGGCCGCGGTAGCTGCCGAATCTTCTACTGGTACATGGACAACTGTGTGGACCGATGGGCTTACCAGCCTTGATCGTTACAAAGGGCGATGCTACCACATCGAGCCAGTTCCTGGAGAAGAAGATCAATATATTGCTTATGTAGCTTACCCCTTAGACCTTTTTGAAGAAGGTTCTGTTACTAACATGTTGACTTCCATTGTAGGTAATGTATTTGGGTTCAAAGCCCTGCGCGCTCTACGTCTGGAAGATTTGCGAATCCCTCCTGCTACACAGGCTTTTAGGGAGCTCGAACGAAGTAGCGGCTAACGCCGAGCACAGAAATCAACTAGGCAGATTAACATGGGAGTTATTGCTTCATTCATGCTCGCAATGACTGGAAGCGATCTACCCTTCTCAGAAAAACCTCAGCTGTCATTGCGGGTCTGGGAGACTGTTAAGTGAGAGAAGACCGCTGATAAAACAGTAGTGCTGCTCACTGATCGGTAGGGAGGAAGGAAGCGTAGCAGGGGAAGGGGATAGCAAGAGAGACATGCGAGTTCGACTCTCGTTCTATCCATCCATGTTCAGCAGTCCTTGTCCATGTTGGAACTGTTGATGGCAGTACCGCTCAACTACGAGATGCTTGAAAGTAGTTGCGTTTACTGTATTTATTGAGATTGGGTTAGTGTTCAGTGTACCGCACCGAGCCTCTAATTAATAGGTTTGAGATTCTGTAAGTAACTACTCAGTGCTTCAATTGGTCAAAGTAAATGAAATGAAACGTTGATATCAATCACTATTATAAACTAAAAAAAGTAGCAAAAATCATAAGAAAAGAAAGATCGTAGCGTAGAAAAGAAAGGTAGGTTTATTACTTATGAAAAGGTTCTTTGGCTCTTGTGCTAGAATTGCTTTTGGGAGCTCAATGAAAATTATCGTAGTGTAGTTACAGTCAGTAGCTGTAACGTGAGCAGCGCTTCGCTCCTTATATAGGCTATACACCGTGCTGAATGAAAAAAAGTCCCCCATTCCCATTGAATTTGTAGGGACAACCCCTACCTCCTCTCTTCCTTTTAGGCGTTCTGGTTTTGCTTCTCATTAAGAAGCACACCGGGCTGCTTAGTCGGAATAGGCAAGCGGTGTGCTAGAGTGATGGATAGAAATTTGAATATGCGAAAAAAACTTGACATTTACCAATATGGATCGCAGTTTGATCAAAGCGGTCCCGCTCGTTATTCACCCAGCGATTGGATTGAGATTTCCTTTTCGGAATCTTCTCCATCTGAAAGAAGTGGTTCTATAGGGGCCCCCCCGGTCTCCTCTAGTTCCGCTTCTGATTCAGACGCATTCAGGGAGCTGACTTCTGAGGAACTTTTGACTAAGATCAGTCAGGAGCTCCAACGTAGAATGCAGGAAATCGGTATTGACTTGCCCTCAGAAATGACAATAGAATACTTCACTTGCCGCGTGCTTCTTGGCGAAGAAGAGGCGGGGGCGCTAGACCCCTCTTTTCTAATCGATGTACTTGCGGATCTACAACAGCCGGCCCATATAGTTAGTTGGTATTGGGAGGGGGCCTTCAACTGTATAGCTTTACTTTATGGAGTTATTCTTTAGGTGAGGGCCCTCCCTTTTTCTTTTTTTTCCGGTATGCCGCTCCGCGAGCAAGGAGCGAGAGAACCAAGTGGGCTGTGGTGATGTCAGAATTCGCACTTATTTGTATCTATCTAATTTGTATCTATCTAAATCTCTCTTTATTCTGGCACATCAATGAAGGGATCGAAGAGATTATGGCAGATCATTTTCACCAAGAAATGACCCGAAATTGGATCTTGGTCTATTTGAGATTGTTCCTTTTAATCGTAATCAAAGATGTTTTCTTGTCTCTCGTTTCTTTTCTGAACAAATCGAAGAACCTAATGGATAGAATTTGAACTCCGGGTAACTGGATCGCCCCGGCTCTGACTCAGAGGGCCCTTAGAAGGGCAGAACTCTGGTAACGGATCCTTTAGTAGGTGAAGGGGCAGAGCGTTCCCCGGTCCCTCTTGGCAATAGTTTCCTTTCTTAAGTTTTGCCTTGGCAACCTTCACTTCGGAAAGGTAGGAGCGAAAAGACCTCCTATCCTAATCTTACACCACTTCAACTTATTTTTTCCTTCCGGAAGAAAAACCTAGCTTTCATCTTCTGGTCCAAAGGCAGGAGCTTTCCAGAGAGTTACTTACTCACAAGAGAATGCTACTACAGAGAAGGGGGGTCCTTTTTTAGAGGAAGAAGGGAATCAAGCCTGATAGCGCCAGCCGTTAACTCCTGTTTACGTTTACCTTCCTTTTAGCCTGCCTGGAACTCCAGAATTCACTCTTTAACTAGAGGAAGCGCTTAAAAGAAAGCCTTTTTTCGAAACTTGTTACAGGCCGTAGTACCTACCTATATCAGACAGCTTGAACAGGCCTTTTGACAAAAGAGAAATTGCCTTCTAGCCCCTTTCTCTCATAACAGAAGAGAGCTACTACAGGGGAGGGGGAACTCTTTCTAGAGGAAGGGATTCGTGTACTGATTGCTTGCCTTAGCTTCCTTCTAATGCTCGAACTGCACTCTGCTAGCTCCTATGCTTCCACTTTCAGACAGTTCCTAGAAAAGAAGTACTAGACGGGAAGATACCTATTTCAGTTTAAGACAGATATCGCTTAACTGATTGCGCCACTCCTCTTTCTAATATATTCTACTGATTGCGCCATAAGTACAGTACTAGAGTAAAGGAGGATCTATTTAAAGGAAGGAATGAAAGCCTGCCAGCCTATCCCCTCTTATCTAATGCGCACTGCTTGCGAGGATACGACCGATAGGGAGAGGAGCGTTAACGACCTTACGGTTGTTTAGCGCACTCTGCCATTATTGCATATTATTGATGTAGTTACGTCAGGTGAATCTCTCTTCTCTCCCTTGCCACGATTTACTTGAATCAGGTTTTGATTCTTCCTTTTCCCTCTCTTCCATACATTACTCATGGCTGATTCTTCTTCACTCTCTTCAACATCTTATTCTTCTTTCTCTATTCCAAATATCTCTACCTTAGTCTCCATCAAACTCACTGAAACCAATTATCTTCTCTGGCCAATTCCCTGCAGTTCAAACATAATGTTCCCATGGCCGCTCCCGGGGCTGTTGAGGGACAGCCACCTCAACCCATCTATCACTAGGGGACTGGAAGCCAAATGAGGAATTACCGATCTCAAATCTTCCAGACTTTTTTGCACAAGAGTAGCCATTATCCGCCGATCGTACTACTTCATTCTTAGTGTGCTGACCAGATACCAAAAAAAGAATGAGCTAAGAGCCATAGCAAGAGATATAGCCTTGGCTTACCGAAATTCTAAAGTAGAGACTTGATTACCCTTTACTTTAATACCTGGAAATGGCAAAGAATGGACTTTTGCTGGCATTCATTTTCAAATCAATAATAGAAGAATTCCACTCTTGAAACAAGAAGACTCACTCGAGGTTATCCGAGGGAAGAAACTATGCTCGACGTCAGAAGACGAAAACTGGTAAGTTAAGTAATCCGTGCTTGCATTGGTTGACTAGCGCATTCGGAAACCAAACCTCTGGCAGTCTTTCATCCGATTCTTAAATAGTAATTTCTTAGGCAAATGGGAAATCGCGAGACCAAGTCAGTGTCCGAGTCCGGGGTAGTAAACCCAGCTCATTCCTTTATTTCGAAAAAAAGCATAAGCACTCAAAGTGAAAGCATAGAAGACGTAGTAGCTTCTCCCTTTCCCACTGGCTAACCATTAGCGCCGGGAGGTCCATAGGATCTGAACAGAGAGATCGGGATAGGTTTCTCCCGCGCAGAAAGTCAGTCCAACTGCCCAGTCCGCAGGAGTTCTTTAAGCATTTTCAGTCTAGTTTCAATCAGATTCTGAGTTGCCAGCAAGCCCTGTTTCGGCAATTAATGTAAAGTTAAGGTAGGCCCGCAATGGAACCTTCTTACCCTCCCCCTTAGAGAGTCAATCAGGTCTTTCCCTTTCCGTCCAATCATGCGGGAATAGATCTATTTAAGACTAAGAAAGACGTGAAGCAAAGAGATCTCGCTCGATCTTCTTCTCCGAGCTAGCTGTCTAATCGACTGGCTAAGGGCCCATTTCATTTCCTTCATTGCCATTGAAATGTGTACCCCCTTCCCCGCTTCAATTGAGGAAGTTTTATTCATGCTCTACTTACTGCCTTCAAGAGTGAGACGGGATCTTAGCCTACCGGTGAAAGGCCAATAACAAGCACTTTGGGCGGTAGCGAATAGAATAAGATTCTTCCTCATCTTCATAGGACAGTGAACCAAGAGAAGAAGTGCAAAAGAACTTATATACGATGATTTTTTTCTCTCTTATACTAATGATCAGTAGATTGACCACTAACTGAATCTCGAAAAAGAAGGAGAAGAAGTTGTTGAATCAATCAACGACGCCTAGATCATGAAAGGGGCATACCATCTGCCCTCTCTCTTTGATTATTCAAGTGATTGATAGTTATAGGACAGGGGGCCCTGTACAGCCGTTCTCTTATATACGATAGACAAACCAAGGTAATCCCGAAAAAGATTGTTTTGACTTTCTTTTTTTCGCTTTCCTTGCGGGGGGATTAGGAAACTAAGACCGCAAGCTCCATGCTCTCGAGAGAAAGCAGGTGGAGAGGGAACGGTCAGCCAACTTGCCAATCCACCGAGGCCTTGAGCAGTATCCAGGCAGAGTGACTCAAGAGACCTTGCTCACCGCTCACCCTTCGACACTACAGAGGGGATGACTCCAATTTGGATATTGACGGTGCAGTCTCGCCCAGAAGCTCATAGCCCGATTCAAAGCCTGTATGTTAAGCATACTTCAATAAACAGCGGAGAGAAAGGCTATTAGAGAGAAAGAGTTTGCTAGGCTCTTTCTCTCATTTCGGGCATCTTCCTATCCCCCTTCCTCAAGATAGGACCGGATTCCTTTTGTCAACCATGAGTTACTTAGGTTACAGTATAAGGAGAAAAACTAAGAGCGATGTCTATCCAAAATCTGAGCTCATCGAAACATATCCATATTCAAACCCACTGAAAGGCCTTATGATAAGAGATTTCACTTTACCACCAGTCTTATTCATAAGTATAAAGAATCCCTATCCTAAAGGAAGAGAGGTCAATCAGCAAAGGATAAAGAATATCTTCCCCGGACACCATCTTGAAGAGTGAAGTTGAAGTATGGAAGCAGTCAATCTAAGTTCTCGAAAGCGAGTGAAGAAGTCTTCCTTCTAGCTCTTTCCCGCTCCTCAGACAAGGAAGGCGGATAGCTAAATATTTCAGGTAAAGAAGGACAGGAATTCACTCTCGGCTAGCTCCTGATTCGATGATGTGCGGGTCAGCCAAGAAAGGCAAAGCCCCTTCAATTCTCAAAGGAAATCCACTTAGATGGAACTAGCTTTAGTCAATTTATGCCCGGGGGATCCACTTTTTCTCTTCCCGACTTTACTCAATCTAATGACATAAAAGAATAGAGCTAAGACTGACTCTTTCTCTCATCCAGCAAAGCTGTAATGGCATTCTAGTACGAGGGCAAAGAAGTGCGTTTAGAAAAATTCGTATATAGACTTTCAAGATAAGAAGCTATGTCTGAGACTGTCATCTTTCAAGAGGCCGCGATATACAATTTCTAATTGGCCTGGACAAAGAAAAAGGGAGAAAGAGTGATATAAACTAGAGCAGTTCCTTCAGCGGAAGAACTAATCCGTCCTCCCGTTGATTGATAAGGGGTTAGAGAATCTAATCACTTCCTAGAAATGCCATCTCCTCCTTCTGTTCAATCCCTCTCTCGATCCTTTGCTTCGTTGGTTTGCTTGCTTGCTGAACTACCAGTGAAGGTCAGGGAGTTGACTTCTCGACCTTTAGAAGAGGCGGTTCAGTAACAAGTTCTCATCCAAGTCAACGGTACAGTCATCACCACTCCATTTCGAATAGAACGATTTCTCGTGAGCAAAGAAAGAGATTTGCTCACGGCGGTCAATGAAATGCTTTAGTAAAGGAAAGATCCGCCTTTTAGCAGTCTCACTTTCATTCTCCCTCTCTCCGGTGGTGATCTCACTTCAGTAGTGGGATGAATCTGAAGGGTGGTCCACGATCAGAAGAGAACGGCTGCTTTGACTCCGGTGGCTTGAGATAGATCAGTTTCAAAACTACAGGTTAAGGGTTCGAATCCTTCTCAATATACATTCTATAGAAGAGTCCAATTGCGAATCTTTCTCCGGAACTATCACTATTTAGTTAGTAAGCGGGGCTACAAGGTAATGGACTCTCTCTCACTCCTGGAGGTATCAGTGTGCCCGTTCCTGTGCCTGAGGGAAGGAGAAAAGGGTGGTCGGAACCATAATTTGGTGGGTTGCGTATGAACTGCATTTAGGAGTTCTCTGACCCCGGCTTTCGAAAGAGAGTCCCGGCGTGGCCCGGGTTGTGTTGGTAGGTGAATATCCAGAAGTTCATTCACAGACAGGTACGGCAGCAGGTAGGGTTGCTAGTTCAAGTGGGCCAAGCGGCCCGGTCAATCATTCTGCCATCGAAGCAGTAGGACGTACGGCTGGGCTAAGGTAAGCTAAGCTGTTGGTCTAGAAACTAGGCTCGATGGAATTAAAACGGAGAAAGATTCTTATTACGCCTTTCTAAGGAAAATATCCTCTATTGACTTGAAACAGTGGTATATACCGCCCAAAATCAATAAAATAAGAGAAATTCAGCCGAAGGAGATATGGAATATCGATAGAGTGATAGGTAGCTTACAGAAGAAGGCGATGGCACAGAATCAGAAGTGAAATCTCAATCCTGCGAGATAATGAATTTCGTATAGCTCAGAAAGCAAAATCTCTCATGTGGTTCGGCGCGCAGCAAGACCTCTTCTCGCAATTGATGTAATGGTCATCCTTTTCTTTGATTTGATCATGGATTTGAGAGGGGAATCTCATAAGCTTTCCCCTGGACTTCAGTGAAAAGACCATACCGCGGGCAAGGGTCTGAAAGAGGCTCGACTCTGTCCTGTCTCTGTCCAGCAGGTAGTATGCAATACTCAGTGCCTTTTCCCGTCAAATTGGCGAGGCAGATTTATCTGTTTAAAATCCCTATTCAATCTTTCTCGTGAGCAAAGAACATCTGTGCTTGTTATGTACTCAGGCTATCCACGGTCGATACTAATAAGAATAAAGGGCTCTATCTAAGCCCTACCGTTGTAAAGCTACAGCTCGAAAGGTTTCTTTACTTTGGATAGCAGATACTCTTGAACGGTGAGATTCTCCTCCGGTTAAGGCTGAAGTGCGCTACCTAACATTCGTTCTATTCTCAGTTTATCCTTCATAGAGGCATGGATAGAGATCAAGTTTTTAGTACTCGATTGAGCCCTTTGGCTGAGAGGGATTGAGGATCGACGGAGTTGATCTAGGATAGCGAACCACGACATTTGAACGATAAGGATAGGTGATAGGCGGCATTGGAAAACGACTTAGAGGTGAAGGGCGTATGAAAGACGCGGTTTCTAAGCATGAATGAAACCAGTTGCTTACAATCTCACTCAAGATAAAGATAGGTGGCGGTCGGTGCGCAGGGCCGCTCGCTCGAGCCAATCAGTGAGTCGTTGGGCCAATGCTTTCTCTTTTCAGTCAACAGTAGCAGTCCAAGCCCGGTGGGCACAGGATCTTCCGTTCCGGCAGTTAGATTGATAGGATTCGAATCTCCTCATCTCAGTATGAAGGAGTGGGTCAAGCGAGATAGTAATCTAGTTAGATAGCTCAGAAAGTAATGTACGGGAAAGAGACATGAAAACGAATCTATCAGCATTTTCAAAACAGAAAAAGCAAGACGTTAAAAAGCAATACAATCGGTGAATTAGCGCATCTCGTTCAAAGTGAAAAGGAAGGTTTGTTCGTGCGATGCTAAGGTTTGGCGATGCTTTCCTCTGTAAACCATGAAAGTCAGCAAGTCGTAGTCGCTTCATAAGTTGACAAGATTCGGCCAGTTTCATGTGTGCCAATTACGTGTGGCGCTTGTGCAGAGAGGAGAGGAGAGGGTCACCGAGCTAAAGAGAGTTTGTTTTCCGTGAGTTTGTCTCTATCGATACATCGAACAGTCTCGCTTGTTCTAGTTACGAGTGTGGAGTGGCGGTGGAGGGAGAGGTTTCAGGAGCTAGTAGAGGTGGAGGAACGGGAAGGCTTGCTGGCTTGTGTGCGTGCCTCTGGAACTATGAAATCCTCTTCTGGGCATGTTTCCGATACTATACTAGTGAAAGAAGTTCCTTGCCTTTTGTTTTGCTAGTGGGCTGGTGCAGAATGAGTCTATAGTTCTGGTCTTGGAAATCTCTTCGTCCCTGCGATGATGGCTGCCAGAAGCATCGTGGGGCTTGTCAAGGTACAGCTTTTATAACGGATTTCCAACTGGAAAATCCAATCCAAGCTCTGCCTTTAGCTTTCCCCATCTGCTATCAACTATTCACCTATTTTTCAGTATGAATCGAAATCGAGCGTAACTCTGCTCATCCAAACTGGGATTTTAAGCGAAAGAAAGATCTTCCGGTACGCTTTCCCTAAGGTGTAAAAGACTTTTTCAGTTTTAGTAGTTAATAACGTCGTCAACTCGTAACCGGGGACTATAAGTCCGCCTCCCAAGACTACTCAATCCCTGCTGTATGCCCTGCTGCTGACCTTATCGAGACAATGGGAGTGCGTCTCATTTGAATAGAAAAGAAAGGCTTTACCTCTCTTGTTGGACGGGGACTAAAAAGTCTTTTTCTAAAGAAAAGTCTTCCGACTGAACAAAGGGAGCAGGCTGGACACTCAAAGAATTCGATACAGCGGGGGGAATGAAGGTTCCCCGATTGGATAATACTATATGTTTTTATGCTGACATGACAGGGGAAACTGGCTTGCAGAGTATGTCTTTGATGACCGAATAAACGAGAAAAATCAAACTTTTTTGCAGACCAAAAACGGACCGGCGGCTAAGGGGAAACAAATTGGAAAGGTGCTCAAGATTGATTATACTACCTCTGATGCTGAGCGCGGTCGTTATATTCGATTGTGTGCAGAAGTTGATCTTACTATTACTAAGCCTCTTTTATCTAAGTTTCGTTTAAATCGCACTGTGTGGAAAATTGAGTATGAGAGCCTGAATATGATCTGTTTTAATTGTGGCAAAGGCAAATATGGCCTTAAGGATGATAACTGTCCATTAAAGCAAGTTGAAGGCCAAACTGATGCAGTGAAAGGTCCAGTTGATGGTCATGGGAACTGTAGCGATCGGCCGGGGCTGGAGCATACCTATATATTATTATATTAAATATATGAAAAGGGGAAAGGGCTTTTTTTTAGAGAGAGAGGCTGGAAGTATCTCAGAGCGAGCGTAAGCTTTGCCATGGGAGTCGATCAGCGGAGTTTTTTATCAAAAATCAAAGGCTAACCCCCTTACGGATCACTGAACTTGGTTGACAGGTTAGCTTTCCAGGTTCTAGGTTACTCACTCCCGTTCTATCGGGATGAACTAGCGATATGAGAGTTAGCCCGTCTTCGACGACAGGTGATTCGGCAAGCGATTGATTCGGCGCATCTAAAAGCGTATGATATGCTCTCAGACTTGCAAGCACTCTTTATTCTTTCCCATCCTTTCTTGTTATCCCGTCCCTCGGATCACTAAACTGACTCCCATCAGTACAATGCCTATTCCATCTCATTCCGGCTATTCTCACTCTTCTGAATAATATTTATGTGAATGAACACTTATTCGCCAACTTAAAAGCACAGTTTTATTATAAAGAAACTCTTCCGCGGATTCATTCTATCCAGCTGCGGATCTGGAAGACCTGATCTTATTTAAAAACTTCTTATTCGCAAAGCGCTTCTTATCCCCGGCAGTTGATTCGGCTTAGAGTTCAAGTTCAATTCCACAGCTGAATGCTGACTGACTTCTTGGCTTCCTGAAGTTAATGCTGAATCTTGCCTTGTTGAATGTTGAATCTGTCTTTGATGCGGTAAGATAGAGATAGATAAAATTATGTATAAATAAGTAGAAAGAAGATGGAAGTCTATCTTACCTCGATTCCGTGAACACCGGATCTGGAACAAGGGATCTTGCAAAATGAATGAGATCTATAAGCCCTTGATTGAGGAGTCAAACCCAAAGCGTAATGTCAAACCTTGGAGTTCGATGCGAGCTTTATAATCATTTCACTTTCATCACTACTTCCCGCTCCGCACCTGACTTTCTTGCCCAGTCGTCCTCTCATTCATTACCTCAGCCTCTAGGCTACAAGTTCAGTGATCCCTTAGGGGAAGAATTCGTACTTGATTGATCTCTGGCTTCCCTCTTAGCGCTTACGACAGGAGATGAGCTTGATTACCAATGATCAGAGTCAACCTTGAAAAGAAAAGACGGCCGGATAGCGGATTCCCTCCCCTCGCCTAAGGCATTCTATTTATATATTTTTATAAGGATATAAGGAAGAGATGAGGCTGACCTTATTTCAAAAAATGCCACAGCTGAAGGCCAAACCGGATAGCTCATTTCCTTTCCTTAGAGGATGAATGAAACTCCCTATTCAGTAAGGCAGTCTATTCGGTACACTGACTTGCTTGTCCCGATTTCACTGGCTTGGCCACCATGCGTACTTCTCTCCAATGCCTCCTGAGGTAAGAGAATAGGTTAGTTTGAAGACCGGATCTTTCACATGGCCGACATTGATTGAAATGACTGTTTGAACTCGGACTGATATTATATTCTATGCATCCTATGCTTTACTAAAAAGAAATTCTTGAATCTCAATCCCCTATCTTCCGAATCATTCCCTTATTCTATTCACCCAAGGTAAGGGCTCTTTTCTTTCAGAACCTTTCAAGCGTTCTTTCGTGAATCACTCTTAGCGCGCTTACTCAGTCCATCTTCACTCTCAATCCAAAGGAATGTCTGTTTTTCCGTGAACGTCTTGTCAGTCAACCTACAAGCAAGAATCCAATCATGCCAGTCTGACTAAGGTTAGAAGACCGAATTCCTAGATTCATATCTATTCGTCTTAGCCCTTCTTCGGCGATTCAAACCCGACATCCCTTCCGTATTGGACGCATCTAAGAGCTTATCTTGCAAACGGAAGGACAGTGCGATAACAAGCGATTTGTGATCACCCCCTTTAGAAGTCAGGTGTCGGGAATGCAGCAAGCAGTGAGGTTACCCGTTAGGTCGGATGAAAGAGGATTCCCTTGAAGCTAAAAAAAACGATTCCCGGACTTTGAAACTGTCAAATGCTCTTCTTTGTCATTCCCGCTCCATTTAGAAAATGGAGTAGGGCAAATTCTCAAGCCTTCGAGCTAAGCTTCTTTTCCTAAGCATTACTTTGTGGGTTCGGCTGCTATGCTAGGCCTTCTTCTGACTGGTAGTTCCGGGCTTCTTATTCTAGTTCTCGGTAAAAAGCCTTCTAACAACGAAAGGATCCGCGCCATTTCCTTTTATAGATATAGAAGGAGCAGAGAAAGAAAGACTGGCGATATCCATTTGAAGAGGAATTGGGTTCGAGGGAATCTCAGGCGATGTTAATCGTCACCGATTCAGAAAGCAAGTCATCGACTCAAATTCAAATAAAAGAATAAGGGGGCAAGGTCTTCCAGACTGTCTGGCCCATTGGATGTAGGAACTTCCAATCTATTTGCTATTATACTAATAGGCACAATTCCCTCTCCTGTGATTCAGAAACTTTCAGAGCCTCTCAAGTCGTAGTATGGGAATAGGCTCTACCAGGATGAAATCTCGCCTTTCACTCCCGTTGAAAAAGGTTAGTTTAGTACAATTGGAAATCGAAATCTAAACACAAGGACATTCAATCTTCGGTTCGGAGGAGGAGGTTGGACTACCTGAGAGGCCTACGGCTCTGGTAATGGCTAGAGCTGGCATTCAAAAACCTCATAGCCTATCCGCTGGATCTAAATGGGCCCGGCCCGGTGTAGCACGAGCAGGAGTTTTCGCTGCTTTCTTTAATTACGTAAAAGTTATTTAGTTGGGTTGTTAGTCGCAAGTCTTTCATAACAGAACAATCTTTATTTTATATGAGTCATTCTCTAAATCACATTTAGCCTTATTTTGAACGACCGGACTCAAATTCAAAAAGAAAGAAGAGAAATT
Organism: Anacardium occidentale; assembly: GCA_026122585.1. Taxonomy (NCBI): domain Eukaryota; kingdom Viridiplantae; phylum Streptophyta; class Magnoliopsida; order Sapindales; family Anacardiaceae; genus Anacardium; species Anacardium occidentale. The sequence continues at coordinate 492,298 of JAJEJH010000048.1, forward strand.
GGGCCATCTTTCCCGAGAGAGGCCGCCTTCTCTCAGGCCAGCAGTCTTCTACTTCTAGTCGACTGCTCTATTCTAATTCTATGACGGGCTTCCCTCTTTCCTGGGCTCTGCTCGCTCGTCTACGCTCCGACCTAATAATTGAAAAACGATCTTTCTTTGCGATTTCAAACTTGTCGAAAAGGTCAAAATCAAGAAAAAAAAATGGAAATAGTGAATCAAGATCTAGATGGATCCCTATCTTTATCTCTATCCACGGAGATACCTATCTATATAGATAGAAAGATATCTATGAATCGATCTAGACTATCCTCTATCCGGATAGATATGTCCCTATGAGCGACTACGCCGATCTTTATATGTTTTGGCCACGTCCGTTTCCGCTCCGAAGAGGAAGGTTTGGATCTTTCAATCTTATGTCGTGAGGGATGTGACCTATGTTAGGTCCATAAGATACCACAGCTTTTAGTGTTCTATGATTCACCTCCGAATAATGAGTAGGTAGTTCAATCCTTTTGATTCTTCTCTTCATAGTAAACTGATGGGGGGATGCGGAGCAATAGGTCGAATTACTATATAAAGATAAAGAAGAGTTGTAAACTATAGGACTTCTTGTTCGAGTAGGAAATTTTCGGTTTTTCTCGTTCCTTCTCTTCGATAAGAATAGGGATTTAAATTTATATAAATTCCTCTTCATTCTGTTGTGCTCAGCGAAGGAACTGCCTAAGCATACTTTTTCGGATCCAAACTTCTTTGTTCTTTCTAAGTCTTCTTCTTGCATAGAAGAACGCAACTCTTGCAAAAACCGGGATTTTAGTAGTAGGCGGCATCCCCTCTTAGTTTTGAGTAGGTGGAACCATTCAGTTTTGGTTCTTCTCCACATTCTTACCGGGTGATCCAGGAATTTGCCTATTATTTTTTCAACTGAGATTTCGATATAGAAGGAAATCCTTATTTCTTCACCGCGGATTCTCGCGTCATTTTCTTGAAAAGATATTCTATCACCGTGGGAAAGTCTCAAATGAGTAATGCTTACCATTCCATTATTCACACAAACCCTTCGATGACTTATCGGCTGCCTTGCTTGAGGAATAGTTTCACGAAAATGGAGACGAACCGGAATAACGTCCAATCTTGTTTCTGGATTGAGTGGAAAAGGGATATATGAAGTGCGTTCTCTTCCTCTGTGCATCTCTGTGATGGTACCATGAAAAAGGGGCAACTTTCGTGTAGTTTGTGATTGGATGTAACTGTTAAGATTTTCTCTCGGATAAATCTTTCTCTTAATAGATCTCTTCTTGTTCCTCAATCTTCGGAGAATGCGCCGTTGTATTATTGTAAGTTCTCTGTTCCGAACATTTCCTGAAAGTAGACGACAAGTTTGAAATCTTAATGCAGGCATTTCCTATCTCGTTGAATCAGTCTTTTTCGCCACATCGGGGCGCTGGGATTCGAACCCATTTCTTCCACGACCAAGACCCCCATTCCCATTTCCGTCTCGCCCACTCATCTATCGCGAATTCCCCTTTCGGTTAGGCATAAAGGTCGAGCCTTGTTTACAGAGCGTGGATTCTCCTCGAAAACAACGTTTGACTTGCATGTGTTAAGCCGATAGGCCAATAGCTTCGTAGCGCTTAGGTAACTACCTATAAGCTTCAAACTCCTCTTACTTAGATGGAGGAATTAGTAAGCAAGAAAAGGGAATCCAAACCTTCCTTTTCTACACTTTCTTCTGAAATTGATAGTTTCTGATGTTCTATTCCTGAAGAAAGAAAAGAAGGAGCGCTCTATCTTACTTATCGATTGCACGGCATTCCTACTGTCACTAACGGACTAAAAGCATTACTTCTTAGCTGGCTTACGGGGGTAGTAAGATAGACCTCTATAATACGATATTCCATCCTGCTACTTGAACTAGAAAGCACAGATCGGCTACTGTCGATAAAAAGCAGGCATTACGCACTAACTGAGAGAAGGGATGGATATTCTTTGAAAGCTAGGGCTTGGCACGCGCTAAAGGCTTACCTCTTCGCCGTCCCCTAAGGGAAAAGGCAGATCTCTCTCTTTAATACGAGATTCCTTCTCTTCTCCCCAAGGCGAATAATAAGAGTCAGAACCCTGAGGTGAATACTGAACGGCACGACGATTCTCTCTTAAGTAAAAAAGTATGAACACCACACAACGGAGTTTATGTATGACAAACGTTTTTCTTTGATTCGTAGCTAGAACATGAGGGTATTATTTTCTTCGCCGCGCTGGGAACCGGCTTGACGGTCGCCAGCATAGGGGAGCTCCCCATGAAGGTTATCCTGCTAGGCGGACCTCTCAACTAGTAGGAATTCGGGATCTAGTTGGGAACGAGACATGCGAACCACAAGGAGAGCATGGGGAGGACTCTCATAGCGGGACCCTCTTACCACGGGTAGTTCATTGCTTCCCCCGGCCCTCAAAGGCAAAGGATTGGACTAACGAGTGCTCTTCCCTCATGTCGAGTTGCTTGGACTGACTGACGGTTAGGTGCCGGTATGAGTGAATACCAGTTTCCGGAGGAATTCTAACCCGCCTTTACGATCTCTTCTACTTCACCACTTTCAACAGAATTAAAGTAACGTAAGGAGCGGGTCTAGTAGGGTGCTGCTCCCGGGGATAGGTTATGAAACCTTAACTTACAGCTCTTCCTTCACTTACCGGATTATGGATAACTTGCCTACATACGTGATTATGCAGCTGGCCCAGGAAAAGGCTATACTGCTAAAAAAAAAAAAGAAGATGGAGTCAGGAACAAGAGGTTGTCCTCCCCGCTTCTCTCACCAACCATTCCCAATCGGGTTGACTAGACCAAAACCCGGGACCTTGCAGGTATCGGTCACTTTGCGAACTAAGACTGATTTGCTAGACTGATAGTTGCCCTTCCTCTACCAGAAATGCAAGCTCAAGCTAAGGACTCTCTCTCGGCCTATTCCGGGTGATATTAAGACATAGCCTCATCCCCTGGGCTTTCTCGGCCCGGTATGCCTAATCCTGAAGTGGAGCTATGGTAAGACAGGTAGCCTAAAGAACTTATAGCTCACTCAGTCAGTTCAGTTACTCTTCTTTCTTTCGTAAGCCTTAGGAAAGGAGAGATTCGGTATTAGCAAGTGAATCAGAAGCGGAGACTGGAAGCTCTGCGGTTGTTCTCGTTCTTACTCTTACCTCAGGGTATATACTATCTTAATCCTTACTGGGCGAGACTCCCTTGATAGCAAGGTTAAAAAGCCTAAACACCCGAACTCAGTCTTAGACTTAGAAAGTCCTAAATTAATAGGAACTTCTCTTGTTCACGCTTCTGATCCTAAGGACTGGCTGCGTTGTTTTCGTCTTATGTCGATACCCGCGGACTATTTTATTCGCTTTTTTGGGTGGGCCTTTCGTACTCCAATCCGTACTACGAGAATTATTCAGCGCACTAAAATCTAGTGGATCTGGTTCAATATTCATGAAAAGCCAGGGTTGAAATTCTCCTTGTTAGGGAACCAAGAAAACCTATCTTACTAATAATAAGAAAGACTTTTTCGTCAAAATGTGTTGAAAATTCATGTGAAAGTTGAAAGCAATCAATAAAGCGCCCGAGAGTCAGGAGTTGTTGCCCTAATCTAACTTCCTTTTCATTCGCTATTTAATGGAAATCAAAGAATTTTCAGGATTCCTCTTCCTTAATCCAAACATTTTACAAACGAAAGAACTAGCAGAAAATGTGCGATTTGGAGCTAGGAGATATGCCCGCTTTCTATCTTACTTACTAGAAGCAATTCATCGCTTACTTGCCAAAGCTTGTTAATCCCTCGCTAATAACATACCGAAATGCGAACGCATAATAGTATGTTAGGATTGCACGGGATAGCAAACAAATGGTTTAAGAGAAGGTTTCTTAGTTCGGAATCGGAATTAGATAACTAGCGGAAAACTGGAGCTCTCGCTCTCCGTCTTGAAACGTAAACGAAGAGAATGACCACTCCTGACCGGTTTGTGTGCGCAGAGCAGCAAGAAAAAAGCGGGGAAAGACTGTCCGTCTAATAACTAATAAGTAGTCTTTATTCCCTCCCCAAAGCTCCTGTCCTATCGTCGAGTACCAAAACTCCGAGAATACCTTTCCCACAAAGGCGGATATCCCCGATTCATAAGACTTTCCTAGTGCACTTGACTTGAAGTCAACCAAATGGAGAGGAGTAAAAGGACAGAGAACCGCCATATTGAGGAAAAGCTTTCAACCAATAGCTGATGTCACTAGCCTGTCGACTTCGAAGGACAGGATCACCTCTTCGCTTCGTGCCTGACTTCTGCTTTTAGTTCTGTCTTGTAAATAGGTCCTATGTCCCCTGTTCCTACCCGCCCCATCTCCTACTGCATTCCCATTCCGGATTCTATAGTTGGATTCGCCATTCCCTTTTCCGTCAGTAATTCGAAGATGACCTTTTTTGAGTTGTGCCTCTTCCAAGTTCTTACCCCGCCTCCTCGAAATAGACAGGAAGGGTTATAGGTAATAGCCCTTTTGGGTTAGAAATCAAGATTTTGAGGAAGGGTCAAATGGTTTCTTGAGGTAAAGGACTTCAACCTCGCAGGGTATGATGAAAAGCTCTCACCAGGATTGTGTTTCCAGGTCGATTGAATCAACATTTCCCTCTTTGTGATAGCTGAGAAGCGTTCTAAATACTTTTCGACAAGAAGGGCAAAAGATTGAATTAAATACCTGGGGAGAGTGAAGTAACATTCCATAGCTTGATCAGTAAGGCTCCTTGGGAAGAAGAGTCTGATCATAAGACTATCATCATGAGCCCCTTCAGCACATTAGGCGGGTGGGCCTAAAAGGATTTCACGTGCGTAAGGGGATTCCCCTTTTCGCTATGTAGGTTCAACTACCTTTTGATGTGGGCCCTCTCATTCCTTCCAAATCTAAGGATCATAGGGTTGAGGACCTCTTCTTCATACGAATCTTTCTATTTCTTCTTAATGCTTCGCTCTATTCCCTGTGTTGTAAGCTTTCCAGTCTTTGAAGTAAGGTTCAATGCTATGAAAAAGCCTTTTGCTTGTGGGTTTCGTCATTGAATTTTGTGTACAAATTGACTGACTCTGGTGATAGATGGAAATAAGTCCATTTCAAAATTGATTCTTTTCAAGTTCAAGCTTGAGTTGAACTTGAAAAGGAAGAGGAGCAGCTGTCATTAATGCTGCAGGATTAGTTCTATCATACGGATCAGCCTAGGGAACGTAATCTCATAGCACATTCAAAAGCGAAGCTAGAGACAAAAGATCTTCTTTTCTTTCTAAGGAGAAGAGATTCGATTCGGAACTCTTAGATGTCCATCCATGGTACTATATATAACATACATGGTATCAGACAGAGCAATCTGATCCAATGAATCCAATGATCTCTATCCTTATCCCTCTGAGCGCTAAAGCTAAAGCCTGGTGAATGAAAGTAGGGCGGTGTTTATTCGTATTATGTTGGTGTGTTCTATCCTTGTGGAGGGGGGATTGGAGCAACCAACGGTCATTGGAAGGTCTAACGACGCATTTATTCTCAAAGATCCATACGCGACATCATGAAAGGGTATTGGAATACGCAGGAGCAATGGATGGATAGGCGGGTTTTTCTTATGCTGAGCCCAGGTTACTGATAGGGTCAAATTAGACCCATTAACGGAGTAGTGGGGCTTTCAAGCTGGCTCTTTCTGGCATGGACGTAGGGAAGGAAGAGTACAACATGCAAGGCTGTGACGGAACATAGTATGATAACCTAAAGGAAAGGGGCTTAGTTCATTCTTCTTCACGGAAGTCTTGTTCAACTTATTTAGGTAAGCACTAAGGGAAGGGCCCAGTCAGTAGCCCATTCGTTGACAATGGAAAAGCCGGGTTTCCAGGTATTGGTGCCTCTTGGTCCAGGTCTTTCACACTCAAACATATAGTCCAAAAGGGAGTGTCGAATGAGAAGGCTGAGCGCTCAACCTTGAGAGGGACATTCGGTGTCGTGGACGAAGGATTACCCCGCTTTTCCTGATGCAAGATGCGCTGCTGACGCGAGATGGACTGCTATGGTACCTCTTCTATTTATCCATCTCAAGAAGTCAATGAGAAAAGAATGGTATTCTCCAGTAGGTCAAGGACAAGTCCGCAATGGAAGAAAGAAAGGGCCCTTCGAAGCGTGACAAACAAATGCTGTAAATGAGATGGCCCAGAATGCCGATCAATGATTGCTTTCAAGCCAGAGCCAGAGGCGAGGGACAACAACCAGTGCCCGGGGATGATGTTGATGCTGGACCAGCTTATTCACCCGATGATCAAAAGAGATTCCCAGAAAACCAGGACCTGAGAGAGTCCCCGTTGGAAGGCGAATAAAAGATCCAGTTGTGTCTACTTGTAGTGTGCATGACCCGAACAAGGAGATGTCTAGCCAAAGCCAATCAGAGGAGTTGTTGCACAGCGTCCAGGGGCTTCCACGCCAGGAAAGAGAAGAACTCTTAAGTGGAAAATCAAGTTCTTCCCAAACACGAGTTTTTCGCCTTCTACAGGGATATGGTCTCTATCGTCTGGTCTTGCTTTTCGTCTTCAATAGTCTCCCCGGGTCCCTGTTAGCTACTTGCTTTCAACCGTCATTGGACTAGGCTTCCCGGATCCCCTTTCTTCGGTGCTGACAAACAACTAGACGGTAAAGAAATCTCCCCACTCAATCAATATCCATCAGCTGAGGACTTGATCAATGGGGATTGTTTTCTTTCCTTTCCCATGCATGAGGCTTTATGACTGGAGAAAGGAATGTTACGTACGCTTTCGAAGGCTCTATGAAGAGAATCTTGCAGATATTTATTCCAGTGCCAATTCAGTTGGAGATCTTTGTCCCAATTCCGAAGATTCCGATTCGATTTCTCCTGATCCAGCTTCCATACTCTCATCTGCTACTGAGACAATTGTCATTGCCTTTTCTTTTGATTTGGCACAAACACATTGGTCCAGCAGTTACTTTGTTCTTCCCACGACACGGCTGAAGCGTTCGGTTCATTAGATACTGAGACTTTTTTCCTTCTCCTTACGAATCCTATTCCACGGGAGATGTGGATGCAGTGGTTGTAGCTTTCGAGTTGCTCTTAGAACCTCTCCCGGCTTGATTTGTTAGGCGAGCCAACCTCCGGCTTCCAGATACCAATCTGGACAGTGACTTTCGCTCAAATCGTATCCTGCTTCGACATGGCTGCTACGCCCGCGGCTATATGGCTCCGTACTGACGGACGGCTGCGCGCGGGCCCTAAGATAGACCCACAACGGCGAGGGACCTCGCCCGGGAGATGGTGAGAAGACGGTAATAGATTGTTCTTAAGAAAGCTTTCCCGAGAGGCCTTCATGAACCATAGCAAATGAGGCAAATAAACTTCCAGAGCAGAAGGAGTTGGCAGCAGTCTCTCACCGAACTCGTGGTATGGGAAGGCGGATCACGGAAGTCAACCCGCCCATATACTCTTGAGTTAGACCCCCGCACAAAGCAAATCTCTAAATGGTGTCTTTGGCGCCGACGTCCTAAACTAAAAGACCGGGTATCCATAGCATCATCCCAATAAGAAGGACAAAAGGGTGCCCGCCTTTCGCTACTCTAAGTAAGCATTCTTTCCTTTATTGGTAAGGAAGCTTTCTTTTTCTTGAGTTCTGTTATCGACTGATCCAATCCTAGCACTAGAACATGGGACCTGGGCACTTAGTTTACTACTACTCTGACTCCGAGGGGTTGTTTTCGTAGCAGCAGTGGAAGTTACAGTAATGAGAACATCGGATAGAGTTTCGGCAAATCATATTCTAAGGAAATAGAAGAACATCTGAGCTATAAACTTAATATAAGACAGATCTAGGCTAGGACGAAATCCCACTTTCCCGGTCATTCCATACAAGCGAGGGAAGCATTGAGAATGAACCGTCAAGGGAGGATTCCGGGACAGGACAAAGAGAATAGGAACCCCTGCCTCCGAGAGGGAAGGGCAGGCTTGTCCCAAATACAACTCCAAGATAGATGGGATTACCTGCTTCTATCTCCTCGCCGCAACAAGCAACGTTTAGACAGATCAGACTGATTTAGTGAAGTATGCTATCAGTAACAAAAGCAAAGGAGGAAGAGGCATACGCTGGTTCGATAAGCCAAGGAAAAACAAACAACCACCGCTTGGTTTTGACACTCAAGCGACCCGCCCTGCCAAACATCGATGCAAAGGTTAGATTTCACCACCTTTATCTACCCAACTAGTCCTATTTAATCTAAAAAATCCAACCTGCTATCTCAATATATAAAATATACCCTTTCTTCTGACCATTTTTGGAGGAGAAACTATGCGTTTTTGGGATCTGCGTGCTCCCTGGTTAGAACCTCTAAGGGGTCCCAACGGGTTTAGACTTGAGTAGGTTGAAAAAAGACATACAACCTTGGCAAGAACGACGTTCTGCGGAATATATGACTCATGCTCCTTTAGGTTCTTTAAATTCTGTGGGTGGCGTAGCTACCGAGATCAATGCAGTTAATTATCTTTCTCCGAGAAGTTGGTTAGCTACTTCTCATTTTGTTCTAGGATTCTTCCTATTCGTAGGTCATTTATGGCACGCGGGAAGAGCTCGTGCCGCTGCAGCAGGATTTGAAAAAGGAATTGATCGTGATTTTGAACCTGTTCTTTCCATGACTCCTCTTAACTGAGACAGGGGATCCAATGCTTATGCTTAAAATAGGAATCGATTTGATTGCACCATACATATTGAGGGAAGCAAGTCATACTTAAAAAGTCTCCCTTCTTTCTTTCAGAACCTTACCGGGAATACTAGGGAACATACACCCTGTCGCCCCTAAAAGTTAGGGTTTTCAACAAAAAAGGAGACCTAAAGCCTCCGAGGTTCTTCCACATAATTAATGTCAAGGATGAGCCAAATATCTATTTAGGTGTCAATCCTACACAAGAAGACAGCCTTGTGCTAATGGGGCTCGGGCGTATGATAAATCAGAATATTCTTCTGGAAAACATCCTCATGGATAATTCCTTTGGCTTGAAAACATCTTTAAAAGATTATTATGGTATAGTATGTGCGAGAGGGAATGTCTTCAGGCTTGTCAAATTCGACCTAACAAACTCCATTAAGATTATAAATAGAGATAGTCTTTTGTGTAAGCTTGAAGCGTTAGTTAAGGATTTTTAAATTTTGAAATGAGTAGAAAATTTCCTCTATTTACCTATCAAAGATGAAAGTGGAATCGACTTCACTGCCACGCTGGGATGTAATATACCATCCTCGGGACTTATAACTGATGTACTACTGAATTTAGCCTTAACCGAGTTCGATAACGAGTTTAGTCGTTTATTTCCACAAATTGACTATACTAGGTATGTAAATGAAATATTAGTCTATTTCCCCACTGCTGAAAGTAAGCAAGGAAACTTCGAAGAAAAAGTAGTTAGCTGGTTGGAAAAAGAATTTCTATTGGACCGGGAGACGCACCCGTGCCTTGTCAGGGCGGTCTGCTTAGTGTCAGCCAAGACGGGAAAATGAAAGTTATCGGGCTATGATATCTTTATTAGATAAATTAGTAATAGAAATTGAAAGGTCAAATCATAATTCAACCTACCCTTTAAGTCATGAAGTAGTGGAAGAGATCAAAGATCAAGTTATAAACGAAAGATACTCCTTTTCTCCATTTCAGCTTACAATTATTTTGGACGAAAGGGCATATCCAGATCCTTTCTATCCCTTTATGGAGCGTTTTGAAAAAGGAACTCAAACATTCGGGCTTTTTGTCAAGCCACGGGATAGAATGATTTTTCTGGCTCTTGAGGCTATCCTAAAGGAGGAACTCAAGGATGCTTTTCTTCCTTGCTCCTTCGCTTGCCGAAATGACGTCGATGAGAATAATTTCCTTGGAGAGATTGTTGGCTGGAGAAAGGTCGATACTGTTATTTTCTTTGATTTTTCCTTATCGCGCAGATCTATTTCAAATGCTCGTTTATTATCAGCGGCGGCTGCTTATATCAGTGAGAAATCAATCCTGCGTCTTCTTTCTGCGATTTTGAGAATCCGTACAGACAGGGAAGACTTTTCCACTTGAAATAGTAATGCCACTTCCCTATTGTTGGTCGCATTCTATGGAATCTCATTTTCGAGTGCTTTGATAGAGGATTGCAGGCTAGATTTCCTCAGTTCCCGCTCGCCCGTTACTTATTTATGGGGTTTGTTAAGATTCCTTTTGGAAAAGCCAAGGAATTTCCAAAAAATGAATTTGAGGAATTCGTAAGTGATCTCGGGCTCGTCGGGCATCTGATGTACATAATGCCGGGCGCGGCACCCGTTGAGTTTATGGGAAATCTCATTTTTCTCAATGAGCGCTGCGAAGTTCAAGTTTTTGCTACAAACGGCTTTGATTCTTAGTTAAATCCCTTTAGATTTAGAACTTATATTGTTAACTAAATGAAATTCTCTTAATCAGAAGAACTCCCATGCTTTCAATTTGCTGAGGTAAAACCTCGTCGATACAACAAGAAAAAAAATCCTCATTATGAGATGAGATGAGGTGGAATAACAATGGGTTATTGTAGAAAAATGGTATTCACAAAATTAAATCAATTTCTTTATTCACTCGTGAAGAGAAAAAAAATCGGGAGAGTGAAGATAAAATGGTCCGTCATCCTCAAGTGAGGAGTCAATCTCATCTTCGCCATCAAAATAGTTCTGTTGAGCCAACATTATATAGATCGGACCGAGAATTACTACTCAAGTCAGCCAGACGGAAATCAATCTTAATTGATAAGAGCACATTACCTATGTTAGCGGTCAACTATGTTGCAGGTGTTAACAGTGTAGGTGGAACAATTTCGCGTTTGCAAAGGCTTTCTCGGCTTCGTTCCCCCGAACGTGGTTTGAGGAATGCCGTGCCATAGCCGTAAGTGAGATTCAGGTTAAGTCTTTCTATTCGTTATCTGTATGAGCTTTACTAAAAGCCTGTGTGTGATATTGACGTGACAGCCGCATATCATCGTACGGAGACTGATTGAGGGCAGGGCATCGATCATTTGAAAATGGTAAAGCTAGGTCTGGAGCTCATTCAAAGTCAAATCAAGGGGGGCAGTCGGAAGTAGCGACGGGTTAATCGAAGGTAGCGAGTCTCGGGTCTTTATTCGGATGTGTCTTCTCGGGTACTTGACCTTTTCCCTTGTATTCTTGCTTTGGGGTCTTGTCCTGGGGCCATAGCCACCTGCCCTTTCTTGTTGGTATTATCATACAATAGAGAGAGAATCCACTCCTTCCTCATGCGCCTAGCGGCTAGCGCCTCAGTGCCCAGCAGC
>JAJEJH010000480.1:0-12809 GCA_026122585.1 Anacardium occidentale
TTGTGTTTATCGACGACATCCTGGTATATTCGAGGAGTGTGGAGGAGCATGTGGATCATCTCAGATTCGTGCTGTAGAGATTGAGAGATAGGCAGTTGTATGCCAAATTCAGTAAGTGTGAATTTTGGCTAAGTAGTGTGGTATTCTTAGGGCATGTGATTTCAGCTGAGGGTTTATCAGTTGATCCGGCTAAGGTTGAGGTGATTTTGAGTTGGCCGAAGCTGAGGACAGTTAAGGAGCTTCGCAATTTCTTGGGATTGGCAGACTACTACAGACGGTTCATTCAGGGGTTTTCCATCTTGGCAAGACCTTTGACAGCTTTGACCAGGAAAGGGAATCCGTTTGTATGGACAGATTTGTGTGAGGCCAGATTCCAAGAGTTAAAGCAGAGATTGACCAGTGCGCTAGTGTTGGCCTTGCCTCAGAAGGGGCTAGAGTACGAGATTTATACAGATGCTTCCCACCAGGGGATTGGTACAGTGCTGATACAAACAGGTAGGGTGATTGCCTACACTTCCAGGCAATTGAAGGACCATGAGATGAGATACCCTGCACATAATCTAGAGCTTGCAGCAGTGGTCTTTGCCTTGAAGATTTGGAGGCACTACTTATATGGAGTCAGATGTTGTATCTTCTCAGATCACAAGAGTCTGAAGTACTTCTTCACCCAGAAAGAGTTGAATATGAGGCAGCAACGGTGGTTAGAGTTGGTCAAGAACTACGACTGCGAGATCAGATACCATCCGGTTAGAGCAAATGTTATTGCAGATGCCCTGAGCAGAAGAGTTACCTTATCGAGTTTATCTGTTCAGTGTGAGCTTCAGAGTGAAGTCATCAGATAGTAGATAGAGACTGTTTTAGCTGGGTTTTCGAGGCTTCAGATTGTGTAGTCATTGTCTGATGAGATCAGAGAGGCATAGAGGTCAGATCAGTGGGTACAGATAATGGTACAACGAGTATCAGAGGGTTCAGTGTCAGACTTTAAGATCAGAGATGAGATTCTGAGATTCAGGGGTCGAGTTTGTGTTCCAGAAGACTCAGATTTGAGGCAGAGAATCTTGTCAGAAGCCTATAGTTTAGTGTATTCAGCTCATCGGGGTAGTACCAAAATGTACCAAGATCTGAAGAGAAACTTCTGGTAGTCAGGAATGAAGAGAGACATAGCAGATTTCGTGGCCCGATGTCTAGTGTGTCAGCAGGTTAAGGCCGAAAATCAGAGGCCATCAGAGTTATTACAGCCTTTAAGCGTGTCTGAGTGGAAATGGGAGAGCATTTTAATGGATTTCATATCAGGACTTCCCAGAGTCAGAGAGAGGTATACTAGTATTTGGGTCATTGTGGACAGACTGAGTAAATCTACTCACTTTCTACCAGTCAGAGATGGTATGACAACTGATCAGTTGGGTCGATTATATGTCAGGGAGATAGTGAGACTGCATGGAGTTTCCAGGGTTATTGTGTCAGATCGAGACTCCAGATTCTTGTCAGCTTTCTGGAGGAGTTTACATAGGGCACTTAGGACTCGTTTGCACTTCAATTCAACCTATCATCCTCAGTCAGATGGCCAGACAGAAAGGGTGAATCAGATTCTAAAAGATATGTCGAGAGCATGTTGCTTAGACTTCCAGACGAGTTGGGTTGATTTGTTGCCTGTAAGGCATCCCAGAAGGGTATTACTGTTCACTGCTTAATAAAATAATAATAAATAAATAAGAAAAATATGGTCAATAATACCCGACCGAAATGCTTAACTGAACTGACATATCACAGCGGAAGACTTGTAGTACAATGTATACATACATATATACATGCCCAAATAAAATTGTATTGTATTAAAATATTTGCGGAAAACATATACATGTGCATACAACAAAACTGAAGTAAGCTGGATCCCAAAATAGCAGCAGACTCCTCCTCCCAGCTCCCAACAACCTACCTGCAAGAGAAAGGAAAATAGGGAGTGAGTGATAAAATCACCCAGTAAGCACTTCATATCCTTAGACCCTAAACCCATCCTTCTCGAAGGATGCCACCTCAACACAACTGAACAGGCTCAACTGAAACCACTCTGACGGTCTCATCTTCACGGATCGGATACTACCTCATACTGGGTCGTAAAATACGTATATGAGTATACGTAAACAACCTAGAGTGAAGAGTAATCCGGAAGGTCAAACTTGACGCGCTGAACTCAGGCTGAAAGCATAAACTGAACTGTTCTGATCTGATCTGTTACTGTTACTGATAATATTACTGTTTTCTGAAAGTCACGTGTCATTACGAAGCTTAACATGTTTTGATATTCTGTTGTTCGTGTCTTTTACACGTAATTCATGTTCTGTTCATTTACAGTTTCTTACTGTCTTATCATTCTCTGAATGATATGCACTGTGTCATATAATCATGACATGATATGATAACATGCTGAAATCATAACTAGGCTTGGGCCTGTATACTGAAAATAGTTTTCTGAAAACTGTTCATGAAAACTGCTGTTGGATCCTGGGATCCCATATCTGAAAATCATAAAGCTTTATCTGAAAGCTATACTGAAAACTGAGTACCCTAGGGTACATGATATGCTGAAAACTGTGCTGCGCAAACTGATGAATATAGGGATTCGGCACCTTGGCCATGTGAGTTTCCTCTGCAAACACGTGCCACAAACTGTATGGCCCACGTGATGCCATCAGGCCTGGGCCCGGAAACTGAACTGATCTGAGCGCCTCGCGCTAAAACTCATCTGATCCTCGGACCAGGAAACCTAAATTACTAGCTGAGCAACCTGGCACATGCCAATACATAGGGCTAGTATTGAGTATATAACTCCTGGTGACACGGGTGCTGAAACTCACAAGTGCCCCCTCGTATTCACCTCTGAAAACTGTGTTTTTCAACTGAAAACATGAGTTTGGATCCTCGGATCCGTTTCTGAAAACACTGTATGGCATGCCATGCTATGCATATGCATATGATGCCTCGTGTATTCTTATTTGAGCTCAATTTACTGTTTTCTATCACTCGGATAGAGTTTACTATGCACATTTCTCATTTAAAACTTATTTTTTCTCTTTTCTGCTTGATGTACGGGCGTACGTATACCTGTACGGGCGTGCATGCATATGCACGGGACCGTGAGCAAGTCGTGCATGTGGTCGTGTGCGATTCTGTGATTTCTGGAAAATTTCTCATTTTCTCTTGATGTACGGGCGTACATAAGCCATGTACGGCCGTACATGCTGAAGAAAAGGCATGACGTACGGGCGTACACAGCGGGTGTACGGGCGTACATCCTGCTCTGCACCTCCATGACCGTCGGGAATCAACTAGATTCCAGCCAAAAACACAACCCAAACTCAAATCAAGCATAAATCACATGCCAAACACTTCAAATAAGCATAATTAAACTTCCAACAACTTCAAATCTCATGCAAATCATCCAACCCAATCTCCAAACATACATAAACATATATTCTCACTCATCACATGCAAATAAGCATCAATCATCAACATAATCATCTCAAATCATCATCAACACGCAAGGAAAACATCACAAGCATGCTGGAACACATCTCATGCATAAAGCAAGCATCAAACCGAATCAAAGCACAAGGGAAAGAGGAAGGAAGCACCTACCTTTAGACATGCTTTCTCTCTCAAGAAGATCTCTAGCTCAAGCTTGATTGGAAGGTCCTGGAAGCTGCTCTTCCCTCCTAGGGTTGATGTTCTCTGAAAATCAAAGCCAAACTTTGGGTGAAAATGGGTTTGGAAGCGGATAAGCGCGACTTAAAAACCAAGGTGGCTGAAACTTATCTCATGTACGGGTGTACATCTCTCATGTACGGGCGTACATGGCAGGAAAAATTTACAAAAATGCCATTTTCCCGCGCTCGCATGCAAATCCTCCCAAACGGATCCATGCACAAGCCACAAAACTCTCTAAAAACCTCTATTTCACCCCAAAACTCTCTCACAACCCTAGGAAACTCAAGAATCACAAACTGACCCCGGATCTGGGATGTTACAATCTCTCCCTCTTATAAGAATTTCATCCTCGAAATTACCTGAAAAGCTCGGGATACCGATCTCTGATCTTAGATTCCAGTTCCCACGTGGACTCTTCCACACTTTGATTCCTCCACAGAACTCTGACCAAAGGAATCGCTTTATTTCTCAGCACTTTGACTCTGCGGTCTATAATCTGAACTGACATCTCTGGATAACTCAGATCTTCTGCCAATTCCAACTCTGGAAGCTCTAGCACATGAGAAGGATCTCTGATGTACTTCCTCAGCTGAGACACATGGAAGACATCATGAAATATGTCCATACTGGCCGGCAATACCAATCTGTAAGCTACTGGGCCAACTCTCTCCAGGATCTCATAAGGTCCAATGAACCTTGGGGCCAACTTGCCCTTCTTGCCAAATCTCAACACATGACGGTAAGGAACAACTCTTAGGAATACAAAATCCCCGACCTCAAACTCTAACTCCTTACGTCTCACATCTGCATAACTCTTTTGGCGATCCTGGGCCTGTTTCATTCTTTGCCTGATTACCCTTATTTGCTCAATCATCTGCTGAGTCATCTCTGGACCCACGACTGCTGATACTGAGTCTTTCTCACCAATCTCATCCCAATGCAAGGGAGATCTGCACTTTCTACCATAAAGTGCCTCAAATGGAGCCATCTGAATAGTTGACTGGTAACTATTATTATATGCGAACTCCATCAATGGCAACAAGTCAACCCAACTCGTCTGGAAGTCTAAACAACACGCTCTGAGCATATCTTCCAGAATCTGATTCACCCTCTCTGTCTGACCATCTGACTGAGGATGATAGGCTGAACTGAAATGTAAACGAGTCCCAAGTGCCCTCTGTAAACTCTTCCAGAAAGCTGACAAGAATCCGGAGTCACGATCTGACACAATCGCTCTGGGAACTCTATGCAATCTGACTATCTCCCTAACATACAACCGACCTAACTGATCAGTCGACATACCATCTCTGACTGGTAGAAAATGAGCAGATTTACTCAATCTGTCAACGATGACCCAAATACCAGTATACCTCTCTCTAACTCTAGGTAATCCGGATATGAAATCCATGGAAATGCTCTCCCATTTCCACTCAGGCACACTCAATGGCTGTAACAACCCTGATGGTCTCTGATGCTCGGCCTTAACCTGCTGGCATACCAAACATCTGGCTACAAAATCAGCTATGTCTCTCTTCATGCCTGACCACCAGAAGTTTCTCTTCAGATCTTGGTACATCTTGGTACTACCCGGATGCGCTGAATACGCTGAACTATGGGCCTCTGACAAGATTCTCTGCCTCAACTCTGAGTCATCTGGAACACAAACTCGGCCCCTGAATCTCAGAATCTCATCTCTGATCTCAAAATCTGGCACTGTGCCCTCTAATACCCTCTGTACCATCATCTGTACCCACTGATCTGACCTCTGTGCCTCTCTGATCTCATCTGACAAAGTAGACACAATCTGAAGCCTCGAAAACCCAGCTGAAACAATCTCTATCTGTTCTCTGATGACCTCACTCTGAAGCTCACTCTGAACAGACAAACTGGACAAGGCAACTCTGCGACTCAAAGCATCTGCAACTACATTTGCTCTGCCCGGGTGGTATCTGATCTCACAGTCGTAGTCCTTGACTAACTCTAACCACCGTCGCTGCCTCATATTCAACTCTTTCTGGGTGAAGAGGTACTTCAGGCTCTTGTGATCTGAAAAGATACAACATCGAACCCCATAAAGGTAATGCCTCCAAATCTTGAGCGCAAAAACCACTGCTGCAAGCTCTAAATCATGAGTAGGGTACCTCATCTCATGATCCTTTAATTGCCTGGAAGCATAGGCAATCACCCTACCTGCTTGCATCAGCACTGCACTAATCCCCTAGTGCGAAGCATCTGTGTAGATCTCATAATCTAGCCCCTCCTGAGACAAAGCCAACACTGGTGCACTAGTCAACCTCTGCTTTAATTCTTGGAATCTGGCCTCACACAAATCTGACCAAACAAACGGATTCTCTTTTCTGGTCAAAGCTGTCAAAGGTCTTGCCAAACTGGAAAACCCCTGAATGAACCGTCTGTAGTAGCCTGCCAATCCCAAGAAACTGCGAACCTCTCTGACTGTACTCGGCCTCGGCCAACTCAAAATCACATCAACCTTAGCCGGATCTACTGACAAACCCTCAGCTGATATCACATGCCCAAGGAATACCACACTCTGCAGCCAAAATTCACACTTACTGAATTTGGCATACAGCTGCCTCTCTCTCAGTCTCTGCAGCACATACCTGAGATGATCCACATGCTCCTCTACACTCCTCGAATAAACCAGAATGTCATCGATAAACACAACCACGAATCTATCGAGACAATCATGGAATACTCGGTTCATCAGATCCATGAACACCGCTGGAGCATTCGTCAATCCAAATGGCATCACTACAAACTCATAGTGGCCATATCTAGTCCTGAAGGCAGTCTTCGGTACATCCCTGTCAGCAACTCTGACCTGGTGGTATCCTGACCTCAAATCAATCTTCGAAAAGACTGATGCCCCACTGAGCTGGTCAAACAAATCATCTATCCTCGGCAACGGATACTTGTTCTTCACTGTGGCCTTATTCAATTCCCTGTAGTCAATACACATACGCATGGAACCATCCTTCTTCTTGACAAAGAGAATGAGAGCACCCCACGGCGAACAACTCGGCCGGATGAATCTCTTCTCTATCAGCTCTTGCAACTGTTTCTTCAATTCTTGAAGTTCTACGGGAGCCATTCTGTATGGAGCTTTTGAAATAGGAGCTGTCCCTGGGAGCAACTCAATACTGAACTCAAGCTCTCTCTCTGGTGGTAACCCTGGTAATTCATCTGGAAACACATCGGAAAACTCGCAGACAACTGCCACCTGATCAACACTGGGCCCACTCACATCTCTACTCACTACATTTGCTAAGTAGCCAATACAGTCCTTACTTAGCATCCTCCTGGCCTGAATACATGAGATCAACATAGTCTCCACTCTACCCTCTCCAAAAACAAACTGATCAGGGCCTAGGTGAAGTCTAACCTTTTTCTTCTGGCAATCGATCTCTGCTCCGTACCTCACCAGGAAATCCATACCTAAGATCATGTCAAAATCACTTAACTCTAACATGATCAGATCTATCATCAAAGATCTACCCATGATCACAACCTCCTGATCTAACAACAACTGGTCACTATACATCACACCCCCGTCTGGCATCTCTATGCACACATAATTCTCTACTATACTAGGGGTCAACTCTAGCCTCTCAACTACCCCTCTAGAAATGAAACTATGGGTGGCACCACAGTCAATCAAAACAAACAAGGGAGTGTCAAGGAAGAACAACTGACCAGTCACGGCATATGGAGTAGCCTCTGCCTGCTCCTGCCCCATGGCATAGACTCTGGCTCGATCTCCACCTCCACCTGAAGTCCCTGCACCTCCTCCTGGTGCACTCGCTTCGCCACTGCAACGACGATCAGCCCTTCCAGCTGAACCGCCTCCGGCTCTGAAGAAGCCTCCTCTATCTCTGCCTGAACCAGAACTACTAGAACCGGCTCCTCCTGCTCCACCTCTAGCTGGACACTCAGCTATCCTATGCCCCGGCTGACGACATCCGAAGCATACTGGCTGATCAATCAGGCACTCTCTACTGTGCCTCCTGCCACACCTAGAACACATCGGTGGCTGACCTCCAGTCCTCTGACGCTGAGCACTCTTACCAGCTTTTCTCTGCTGCATGGGCCTCTTGCCCCTGTCTCTGTCACTGCCTCTCTCAGGTTGAACTGAATACGTACTCATCCTCTGTAGACACATCTCTGATCTGGTAGCTCTCTCTAGAGCATCACTGAACCTCTGCGGGGGATGATCACCAGTCAAAACATCTCTGGCAATGGCTGGATGTAGACCATGAATAAATTTCTGAACTCTGCCAGCCTCTGTACCCGCTAAACTCGGAGCAAATCTGGCTAGTGCATTGAACCGAGTCGTGTACTCTCTCACTGAACTCGAGCCCTGCTGTAACTCAATAAACTCTTGAGCTCTAGCATACGCAGTCCCTGGGCTTCTGAACTCACCCTCAAACATTGCCCTGAACTCTACCCAAGACAATGAATCCTCATCCACGGTTGTCCTCGCGAGATTCCACACGACCTCGCGTCACCTCGGAACATAAAGACTGCATATCTGACCTTCTCCCGATCAGACATGGTGAATAGACCGGTCACACTTTCGACCACCTTTATCCATTCCTCAGCTGCTGTCGGATCTCTAGTACCCATAAACTTGGGAGCTTGATGAATACCCAGAAGACTGTAGATCGGATGAACTCTCTCCGAACCACTGGTACTAATCGTATCAGACCCAGAACTCTGTCCCTGATACTGCTGATATGGATACTGCTGATACTGACCCATATCTGGCCACTGACCACCCATCTGATCAGGATAACCCTGTCGCTGAAACTCAGGTTGTCTCTGCCTTGGCCTCTGATAAGCATCTTCTCTAGCTGGCATCTCTCTGCCATACATCTGCTCATCGCCTCTGACAGGCTGCTGAGGTCTCTCCCTCATCATTTCTCTGAAGATCCGCTTGACATCTTCTTCCCCAAAAGCACCACGGGTGGCCTGCGGTCCTCTTCCACCACTACCACTGCCACTGGACTGCCCAACTGAAGCACTATCCTCCTCTTCGGAAGATCTCAGAACACGGGCTCTCCTATCTCTCCTATCTGAAGAACCACAGAATATTAGGGTCAACAAGCACAAAACAGATACTACTGTACTTACACCGAGAGGAAGACGAGCTCTGGCTGCTGGGATACGCTGGAATACACACATATGCACCTTGAAAAACAATACAATTCACACACATGTACACAGTTTCCGCTTTGATATCGCTCTGATACCAAAAATGTAAGACATCCCAGAAGGGTATTACTGTTCACTGCTTAATAAAATAATAATAAATAAATAAGAAAAATATGGTCAATAATACCCGACCGAAATGCTTAACTGAACTGACATATCACAGCGGAAGACTTGTAGTACAATGTATACATACATATATACATGCCCAAATAAAACTGTATTGTATTAAAATATTTGCGGAAAACATATACATGTGCATACAACAAAACTGAAGTAAGCTGGATCCCAAAATAGCAGCAGACTCCTCCTCCCAGCTCCCAACAACCTACCTGCAAGAGAAAGGAAAATAGGGAGTGAGTGATAAAATCACCCAGTAAGCACTTCATATCCTCAGACCCTAAACCCATCCTTCTCGAAGGATGCCACCTCAACACAACTGAATAGGCTCAACTGAAACCACTCTGACGGTCTCATCTTCACGGATCAGATACTACCTCATACCGGGTTGTAAAATACGTATATGAGTATACGTAAACAACCTAGAGTGAAGAGTAATCCGGAAGGTCAAACTTGATGCGCTGAACTCAGGCTGAAAGCATAAACTGGACTGTTCTGATCTGATCTGTTACTGTTACTGATAATATTACTGTTTTCTGAAAGTCACGTGTCATTACGAAGCTTAACATGTTCTGATATTCTGCTGTTCGTGTCTTTTACACGTAATTCATGTTCAGTTCATTTACAGTTTCTTACTGTCTTATCATTCTCTGAATGATATGCACTGTGTCATATAATCATGACATGATGTGATAACATGCTGAAATCATAACTAGGTCTGGGCCTGTATACTGAAAATAGTTTTCTGAAAACTATTCATGAAAACTGCTGTTGGATCCTGGGATCCCATATCTGAAAATCATAAAGCTTTATCTGAAAGCTATACTGAAAATTGAGTACCCTGGGGTACATGATATGCTGAAAACTGTGCTGCACAGACTGATGAATACAGGGATTCGGCACCTTGGCCATGTGAGTTTCCTCTGCAAACACGTGCCACAAACTGTATGGCCTACGTGATGCCATCAGGCCTGGGCCTGAAAACTGAACTGATCTGAGCGCCTCGCGCTAAAACTCATCTAATCCTCGGACCAGGAAACCTAAATTACTAGCTGAGCAACCCGGCACATGCCAATACATAGGGCTAGTATTGAGTATATAACTCCTGGTGACACGGGTGCTGAAACTCACAAGTGCCCCCTCGTATTCACCTCTGAAAACTGTGTTTTTCAACTGAAAACATGAGTTTGGATCCTCGGATCTGTTTCTGAAAACACTGTATGGCATGCCATGCTATGCATATGCATATGATGCATCATGTATTCTTATTTGAGCTCAATTTACTGTTTTTTATCACTCGGATAGAGTTTACTGTGCACATTTCTCATTTAAAACTTATTTTTTCTCTTTTCTGCTTGATGTACGGGCGTACGTATATGTGTACGGGCGTGCATGCATGTGCACGGGACCGTGAGCAAGTCGTGCATGTGGTCGTGCGCGATTCTGTGATTTCTGGAAAATTTCTCATTTTCTCTTGATGTACGGGCGTACATGAGCCATGTATGGCCGTACATGCTGAAGAAAAGGCATGACGTACGGGCGTACACAGCGGGTGTACGGGCGTACATCCTGCTCTGCACCTCCATGACCGTCGGGAATCAACTCGATTCCAGCCAAAAACACAACCCAAACTCAAATCAAGCATAAATCACATGCCAAACACTTCAAATAAGCATAATTAAACTTCCAACAACTTCAAATCTCATGCAAATCATCCAACCCAATCTCCAAACATACATAAACATATATTCTCACTCATCACATGCAACTAAGCATCAATCATCAACATAATCATCTCAAATCATCATCAACACGCAAGGAAAACATCACAAGCGTGCTGGAACACATCTCATGCATAAAGCAAGCATCAAACCGAATCAAAACACAAGGGAAAGAGGAAGGAAGCACCTACCTTTTGACATGCTTTCTCTCTCAAGAAGATCTCTAGCTCAAGCTTGATTGGAAGGTCCTGGAAGCTGCTCTTCCCTCCTAGGGTTGATGTTCTCTGAAAATCAAAGCCAAACTTTGGGTGAAAATGGGTTTGGAAGCGGATAAGCGCGACTTAAAAACCAAGGTGGCTGAAACTTATCTCATGTACGGGCGTACATCTCTCATGTACGAGCGTACATGGCAGGAAAAATTTACAAAAATGCCATTTTCCCGCGCTCGCATGCAAATACTCCTAAACGGATCCATGCACAAGCCACAAAACTCTCTAAAAACCTCTGTTTCACCCCAAAACTCTCTCAGAACCCTAGGAAACTCAAGAATCACAAACTGACCCCGGATCTAGGATGTTACATTGTCATTGATGGAGTTCACATATAATAACAGTTATCAGTCAACTATTCAAATGGCTCCATTTGAGGCATTGTATGACAGAAAGTATAGATCTCCCTTGCATTGCGATGAGATTGGAGAGAGAGACTCGGTATCAGCAGTAGTGGGTCCAGAGATGACTCAGCAGATGATTGAGTAGATAAGGATAATCAAGCAACGAATGAAACAGGCCTAGGATCGCTAAAAAAGCTACACAAATGTGAGACGTAAGGAGTTAGAGTTTGAGGTTGGAGACTATGTATTCCTGAAAGTTGCTCCTTACCATCACGTGTTAAGATTTGGCAAGAAGGGCAAGTTGGCCCTAAGGTTCATTGGACCTTATGAGATCCTGGAGAGAGTTGGTCCAATTGCTTATAGGTTAGCGTTACCGGCTAGTATGGACAGATTCCATGACGTCTTTCATGTGTCTTAGCTGAGAAAGTACATCAGAGATCTTTGCATGTTCTAGAGCTTCCAGAGTTAGAATTGGCTGAAGATCTGAGTTATCAAGAGATGTCAGTTCAGATAATAGACAGAAGGATTAAAGTGCTCAGGAATAAGGAGATTCCTTTGGTTAGAGTTCTGTGGAGGAATCAGAGGCAGGAAGAGTCCACGTGGGAAGTGGAGTCTGAGATCGGGGATAGATTTCCTGAGCTTTTCAGGTAATTTCGAGGACAGAATTTTTGTAAGAGGGAGAGATTGTAACATCCCAGGGTTAGTTTGGTCTTTTAGGCTTTCTAATCTAGGGTTAAATAGAGATTTTTGAGTATTCTAGGGTTGTGAGAAAGTTTTGGGGTGAAATGGGTGTTTTTCTAGAGTTTGGTGGCTTGTGCATGGATCCGTTTGAATGGATTTGCATGCGAGCGCGAGAAAATGACATTTTTATAATTTTCTCGGGATACACGCCTGTGCATGCGTTAAGTTCCAACTGCCTTGGTTTTAAGTCACGTTTATCCGTTTCCAAAATCATTTTTACCCAAAATTTGCCTTTCATTTTTAGAGGAGATCAACCCTAGGAGGGAAGAGCAGCTTTCAGGACCATCCAATCCAGCTTGATCTTGAGATTTCTTAGTGAGAGAAGCATGTCAAGAGGTAGGTGCTTCTTACCTCTTTCCCTTGAGTTTTTGTTATGCTTGATACATGCTTGATGCGTGTGACTTGATTCCAGCATGCTTGTGATGTTCTCCTTGTGTGCTAATGATGATTTGAGATGATTATGATGATGATTGATGCATATATATATATATATGTTATGTGTGAGAATATGTATGATTTTCATGCTTTTGTGATGGGTTGGATGTTGAGCATGCGATTCGAAGTTATTGAAAGGGAAAATATGCTTATATGAAGTGTTTTGCATGTGAGATATGTTTATTGTGTATTCGAGATGAGACTTGGCTGGGAATCAAGTTGATTCCAAGTGGTCATAGAAGTGC
>JAJEJH010000480.1:16413-162587 GCA_026122585.1 Anacardium occidentale
CACCAAAACTCAACCTAAAACTCACCACATTTCAAATTGAACATACTAGCATGCAACATACACTGCTAATAAGCTAAACACATGCATCAATCACTGAAATAACCCAACCAAGGAAACACAAACCCAAGAAAAATGGGAAAAGGTAAAGGAATACTTACCTGGAGCTGCTAAGATCTTCTATCTCTCTATCTTTGATTGAATCTTGGCTAGAATGGCTGCTAAAGTTGACTAATCTCTCCCTTAAAAAGCTAAGGTTTCCTAGAGAAAAAAGAAAAAGGGAAAAGCTAACTGAAACGGGTGAAGGAAAAACATTGGTTTATATACCAACAGGCATGCATGGGCGTGCGACAAACATGCATGGGTGTGCATGGCGAGAAAGAGATGCACGGGCGTGTGCACATGAATGCACGGTCGTGCTCCTTCCACAAGCTGCATATAAAGCCAATAAAAGACCATTATACCCTCTTATCTCACTGAGACAGATTTCTAACTGAGAAATCTTTTTTCTAACCCCGATTCAAGACCTAAAAAGGACCATTCTAACCTCGAGTTGTGACACACACGATCGTGTGCTCGATCACATGACATGTGTTTGGGCTTTTCAAGCATGCATGACAATCATATGAGGCTGTGTTAATGTAAAAATGAGGTCGTATGGTCGTGTACCCCACGAGTACCGATCTTGTGCTCAACTTAATCTCTATAATAACCATATTTGAAAACCCAAAAATCCCAACCATTCTTACTCAAAGCACAACTAAATCATAATCAACCTTAATATAAACTCAATAACCATAATCTACTCATCAAAAAGCCTTATCTCAATCATGTCATATCTCAAAAAAATAAGCATGAAATACATATGCACAAACATATATCAACATTCTCAAGAAATCATCTCATTAATCTTCTTCTAAATCACTATTTCAACATTTCCATACAACAAACCAATATAAAGCACCTAACAAACATCATTAAGCTCAGCCAATACATAAAACATGCTATGAAACAAGATGAAAGAGACAAGAAAACAGTAACCTCTCGTCATAGCTATTGAATCTCTCTTTGTAAGGGTTTCTAGATCTCTATTCGGTCATTGGATTGTTGGTTGCTCATCCTCAACTGCTCTAAGATTCACTGGGGAAAAGGAAAAAAAAAGAAGATGAAAGTTGGGAAACTACGAATAAGCTAGAAATAAAAGTATATATGGCTAAATAAGGCGATGCACGATCGTGCGTCTAAGGCACACGGTTGTATGTCTCATGGAAATCTCAAGTTTCCTCTCTTTTTGCATTATATATAGAATATTTTCCCAATAATACCTATATACAAACCACATATAACTTCTAAATGACTAGTTTACCTTTGAACTCTCTTAAATTTATTTTCTAACATAAAATCTCATTTTTAACCCTGATTTCAAACTTAAAGGGACAATTCTACTATCAAACTATTACATAGTATTATGTATGTTCAGATACTATTAAATAATATTAAAATATGTATTTATTTTAGAATACTGTACATCAGGTTTCAACATATTATTGTAAATTCATTTAAAGCTTTCACATGCATCTCATGTACTATATATGTATTTTGTATAACTTGTATGTACAATATACATAATTTATTTTATAAAATAATAATAAATAATGTTTTTGATATGATGTACAATCTTTTTAATATATTTCTGTTATAAATTTTTGCAGAGTGTATACTTTCAATAAATTTGTGAGGGTTGCTATTATATATTAAATATAATAATAATAATAATAATAATAATAATATATAACAACGAATTTTATGCCATTATATTAAAAAATATTAAATATTAAACTTTTAAATAATATTAAAACGGCAATTTCATAGTTGATTATTGTTCCAAACCAACTTACATTGCATTCACACTCATGATTTGATGTTTTTTTGAATGTAATTTTCATCAATAAAGTAATTTAATAATTTTTGAGGTGATAATACTAGCAACTATTTTCTTTCTTTTATTGAATTGTGAGGTTACCCCGTGCAAGACAATCTAAACCTTGAAGATTTGTGGACCTAACCTACCCCCCTCCCAAAAAACCAAAAAAAGCCACATTTTACTCATTTTTCCGAGGGGAACCTCAATAGTCAAATTTTGTACAATTCACTTTGCTAGTCCCCACGCATTTAAAGTCACAAAAAATAATAACCCCAGCTGGCAAACTCTTTGATTATGATAAGACAAATGTTCTTTTTCGGTAGAATTTGATAATTTTGTAAAAATGTTGCATATTTTTTTATAAATTGTAGAATTTTTTTTATAATTTAAAAAACTAGAAAATGTTTTAATTATAAATTAAATGGTTTTCGGATTAAGTCACGTCATCTACTACAACAAATTCAATCGGAAGGAAAAAAAAAAAGTCTAAAACTACGATGTGACAAGCTGTATTTTCCTTTCAAGTCCCTCCACAATCAGATGGTCCCAACAGTTGCCATCAAAGAATCCCCAGTTCAGATGAATGGTAGATATTGCAGTGGGTCCATAATGAAGACTGTGTTGCCAGGTTTAAGTGTTAGGTGGAATTTGGACAGAATAGTGGTCCTGACTGTAGGGGATTTTAATGAGCAATTATTTGTAGTCTTAATTACTTGTGATTGAATGGCAGACAGTCATTAGTTGACCACTTGTGCTGTGCCAATTAAATCCATATGGTCCTATTTTTTCTTTAATGAGTAAATAACATATTCCCTCCCAAGGTTTAGCCCACAACCTCTTCTATTCCTAATTAGCATGTAACATTTTTACACTTAAAATAAAATTTTATTAAAACTTTTTTATCTATTAATTTTAAAAATAAAATATAGAAAAAAACTACTTTATAAATTAAAATCAAACATTTCAAACACGAAAAGTTAACCCATAAAAAAGTTAACAAAACTAACAAATCAATCCTTAAAATCTTTTCAAATTTTCATATATTTTGAAATTAATATATAATCTTAATCATTATAATATAACAGTTACACTTATAATTTTTTTTGCATTAAATTCAATTTTTTTTATGATATAACTCTCTTTTTGAAACTATTACAAGTAAACAAAAATGTTAAAAATTTCTAAAATACTTTCAAACTTTTTATAAAGTTTCAATAACCCCTAAAAATTTTAAAAAGACCCATAATACTTTTAAAAATTATAGTCTACCCCACAAAAAATGCTCATATTTAAAGAAAGAGAGAGATGAAGAAAGGAGTGAGAATGAAAGAAAAGAAAAATAAGAGTTTTTTTTATAATAATTTAGATATTTAAGGAGTTTATTTTTAATTTTTATTAATATTGGATTATATGATAATTTTGGCAAATCAAATAATAAGAAGAAAATGATAATTTTATTTTTTAATACTGTTATTTATTAATAGAATTTGATTTTGGGTTAGAAAAGTATTCTTATGCTAACTATGAATGAAAAGTGATTTAAGGCTAAACCTTGGGTGGGAAAAAGGTGATTCACTATTTTTTAATTAACATTAAAATATTATCTCCACCTATATGATTCACATTTTAAAAGTATTTATCAAGTGATGTTGACAGTTACTTAACATTCACAAATAAAATTATAGAAAAAATATTGGATAAGATTTAAAGGTAAAATTATATAATAATACATATTATCACACCCTTATTTTGAATAACAATTTATTTGATAATTATTTATTATTTTATTCCAAAAATCAGGGTCTTTATTTTTTAAATTATTTTTAACCGTTAAAAAGAGTTTATAAATTAATTTAAAAATAACAAACTCAAATTAGTTGAGGTGGCAAAATCTTATTGGGGTTAGCTTCTGTTGGGCACACAAGAACAGCACAGGGAAAGTTCTCACTTTGATGCTGATTTGTCCCATCATTTTCCACGTGGTAGTCTACTATTGGTTGTTCTTGTAGTACAGTTTTCTAAATTCAATGCATGTGGTCACCTCACATCGCATCTATGCATGTATACATCGTACAAAATTATTCCCACTCAACACGTCCACCTATCAAAATAAAATATGTATATTATAATTTAAATTATTATTATAATTATAAAATATATCTTCCAAATATTTTCATGTTTATCATTATAAATGAGGATTTTAAATCAATGTTTTTAAAGAAGAAAAATAAATGCAACTTGGATTTTGGATTGAGAGGTGAGAAAAGCTTTGTGAGAATTTGGATTTTAGGTTTTAAGCTTTAATTTTATTTTTTAATGTTTTTAATATTAATTATACTTTGTAAAGTTTAAAACCCAATTATTCATGGATTTTTATTAGGCTTAATAACCAGATGAGCAGATTAATCTACTTTGATTATAAGAACATTGCCAAAAATAAATTTTTAAAATTTGTATATTTTTTTAAAATTAATAGAATTTGATTTTGAGTCCGGGGGTGATTATTGTTAGTGTTGATGGTGTTCTGATAGAAGAAATTTCCTTCCAAACCAATTGGGCATCATTTCCCAAAAGGGTTAGATGAGGAGTCCTGAGTAATTTTCAATCTAATTTGAAGGTTTCTATAAAAAGATGTGCAAGACGCTTGCGATGATTATGGAAGATAAAGGAAATTCTGGTATTTTTTATTTGTTAAGATTAATTTATTTTAAACTCCTATCGTCTTCCTTGTTTGACGAGAGAGAGTTGAACAGTGGATGGATATTTAAATGTGTGATATATATATGTACATACAAGACAAACATGTGAACATCTATCATCTGTCCATCTTCTCCTTTTTCACTTTCATATGGAAGACTAAGACCCTTCCAATTTACCCCACAAACATTTCATATTATTTATATGTATGAATATACAGATAATATTATATATATGTATGTAGCTGCTGTTGTTTTATCTTCTCGTCACGTTCCTCTTCCCTTCCCACCTGAGCCCTTTTGCAGTTTTTTTTTTTCCCGAAAATCTCGACGGAGATTCTGCACCGTGGGCAGCGGCGTTCTTCTCCTTCACATGGCAACGGAGTTTGCCAACTCTGTAGACTATGGACTCTCTCTTTCCAAGCGAATATACTACGGCAAAGGCTCGGCAACAAGCCCTCCGGCGGTGGCACCGCCAGTGATGAAGAGGGCAGAGGAGGGTTACTTGCCGGAGGCCTTGATGGTTTACGCGGTGGCACCGGAGCCTGAGGTGGTGGATAATCCTGACGTGCCCAGCTACCAACCGTATGTGCATGGTAAATGTGTACCGCCGGCTTTGATACCGTTGCATATGCATGGAGTGAATATGGAAGCCGATTGTTGCTTGGATTCGGCTTATGTTACCGTCAAAGGAGCTTGGCGCGTGCACTGTGTTATGACCAGCAGGAAATGCGATTGCAGGATTGCTATTCCACTTCCAGAGCAGGTACCAGTAATGGTCTTTACTCTTCTTGTTCTTAATTCGGGGTTTTGTTACAGTACCGGGTCCAGTAATGTTACCCGGAGTCCAGAAGTGATTAAGAGTTTGGTTATGTGATGGGATAGATCAATAAGCTGATGATTGATAGTGTTTGCTGGAATTGTAATGTCACTGGGTGTGTTTCTACTATTTCGTCAATGGAAGGAACTTGCCCAGTAACATAATCGGGACTGCAAGAAAGTGCGCCCCTATCGTTTGAGTCTTTTTCTTTGAGTTTGGTGTTATGAAGTTAATGTTTGATAAAACTTAAATTATATGTTCTCAAGAGGAAATCATGATGTGGCTAACAGGGTTCACTTCTAGGTGTTGAGGTTGACATTGATGGAAGATTATTCAATACCAAGTTGATCACAGACGAAGATGCACAATTTCCGGACAACGTAGCCAAAAATAAACCCGGTGGGGGCTTTCTGAAAGGCCAAATCTACACTTTCAAAATTCCACAGGTAATTTAATTAATTTCTCATCAGTTGGTTTTAGTTTGTTCTGCAATTTGCTGCAATTTGTTTATTTGTTTTCACATTTTTAGGTTAATGGAGGTGCCACTCTTTCAATTAAAATCAGTTGGTCTCAGAAATTGACGTATGAAGAGGGCCACTTTTGTTTCAGTGTACCGTTTACTTTTCCGGGATATGTATTCCCAGTGGGGAAGAAAATTACCAAGAGAGAAAAGATTCAGTTGAATGTTAACTCTGGCTTAAATGCAGTAATTGAATGCCAATGTACTAGCCATCCTCTGAAGGTATGTCCTATTCAGGATAAAATGTTTTTGATTAGGTACAAAACACATCGAGTCTGACATGATTATAATAACATACAGGAGATAAGTCGTGGAGCAGGAAAAGCGAGTTTCTTATATGAAGCTCAAGTGCCAGCTTGGTCCAACTCTGACCTCAAATTTTCATACGCGGTTAGAGATATTTGGTTTTCCCTGGTAATGCTTGAGTAATGATCTGAATAATTAACTAATTGTGACTGAGCTTTGTGTTTATAGGTCTCTTCCGATGATTTATTTGGTGGTGTTCTGTTGCAATCTCCATCTTTACGTGATTTTGATCAAAGACAAATGTTCTGCCTCTCTCTTTTCCCTGGAAAGAGCCACAGTAGAAAAGTTTTCACTAAGGAAGTGGTGTTTTTAGTTGATATAAGTGGAAGTATGCAGGGAGACCTTCTTGAGAATGTGAAAAGCGCACTATCGGTGTCTCTTGCTAATCTCAGCTCAGAGGATTCCTTCAATGTTATTGCTTTCAATGGGGAGATTCGCATGTTCTCGTCATCAATGGAGCTTGCTTCCAAGGGAGCTACCCAAAATGCTACGCAGTGGCTTAACGATAATTTAATTGCAGATGGTGGTACAAACATTTTACTTCCTCTTAAACAGGTTTGTTAAAGTTTTCAACATGCTTAAGTGGGTACCATTCTACTTGTCTCTCAGCTTCTAGAGAGAACATTTTTGCCTTTTATATTAAGCTTCCAATAGTCGTAGAAACCTATGTGACATAAAACAAGGAGATGTGGTCAACTTTGTGTGATTGAGTCATGTTTTAGTGGGGTCATTTTCACATGGTTTTTTAGTAACCATTTTGTGGTCATCATGCCATCCCCTCTATGCATGAATAAGACTTATGATTTTGAGGCGATCTTTGCTAACAAACTGTATCCTCACGACCATTTAAGAGGTTTTTATTCCTTATCATGATGCCCACATGGTATTGCCTGGATGTTTGATGTCTTTCTTGATGGGAATTAATGTGTGGTCTAATCTACATAATATTTTTTTTCAGCGCTTGTCCTCAATCACTTTCTTGCTGCTGAATGATTGGCATTTCTTTTTTCACTCTACATTTGTGTTAATGTAATTTTTCTGGGACATTACTGAATAAGATTTGATCTTCTGTTTCTTTCAGGCATTGAAGTTGTTGTCTGACACAAGAGAATCAATTCCTCTCATTTTTCTTATAACCGATGGGACTGTGGAAGACGAGAGAGCAATTTGCAATGAAATGAAAAGTTATCTAGGAAGTACAAGAGCAATTTCACCTCGCATATGCACCTTTGGCATAGGTAAGGCTCCCGTGTTTAGGTCTTGCCTCCCTGTTTTCAGTGTAGCTCTTGATTTGTTCTTTCAGTTTCATGTGGACTGGAGTCACTTTTAACCTTGCGGAAGTAAAACTATGGGCTTGGATTTATAATTATATTGATTTACTGCCAAAAACTCGCTTCAGGTTTATATTGCAATCACTACTTCCTGCAAATGCTTGCACAAATCGGGAGAGGTCATTATGATTGTGCTTATCACCCAGGTAAATTCTTTTTCAATTATTTTTTCCATTCCCTTTCTGGAGGTTAAATTTCCATCACAATATAGCAACTATTGCTTTACTGTGGTGGGGTTTTGAAAGTGCAATAAATCCTCTATCTTGTCTCTGTAAACAAGTAAGCACAGAGTAAAGATCATTTTATTCTGATATGTTTTTTATATTTGGCCAGATTTTGTTGAGCATCGAATTCAAAGATTATTTACAGCTGCTTCATCAGTCATTTTAGCTGATGTAGCATTGGATACTAGCAAGAGTGCTGATTCACTAGAGGTATACTGAATCTTAAATTAAATATGCTCATGCTGTTTCCTTGATCATTACAAAGTAGTTCTCTATTTGCAAATGGAGCCTTTTATCATTTGTGTGGCAATGTTTTATCTATATGGTTGCATGACTGATGTATTACATTCTCTGTTCCTTGCAGTTGTTACCATTTCATGTCCCAGATCTCTCTTCTGGGAGTCCTTTGATTTTATCAGGCAGATACACAGGAAAGTTTCCTGACTATGTTAAAGTTAGTGGCAAAACAGCTGATATGAGCAATTTTTCATTAGACTTGAAAGTACAGAATGCCAAGGATATACAGCTTGATAGAGTAATTTTTCAAACCTAATGTGTATTCTGCACAAATTAGATATTTGTATTCGCTGTCAAAATTAATGTAATTGTTTAATCATATGATTAAAATAAGCTAAGACTGTCCTATATCTAAGAGAAGATATATATGCATCTGGGCTTCGGCAATGATGATGATATATTGCAATGATTTATATCTTCATAACTATTCATTTCGGTATGATTTCTAACTTATCTGATTATTGTTTTGCTCATCAGCTGCTTGCTAGGAGACAAATAGATGTACTCACAGCTCATGCATGGTTGTTGGAAAGTAAAGAGCTTGAGGATAAGGTAAGCTATTTGCTGGTGTTAAAGATGACTATGTGATTTACACAAGTCAAATTTCAAATTTAGCTAATTGCAACTGAATGCTATCTAATCTGACTAGTTGGTGAAAATATATTATAATGTAGAAGGCTAGAAAATGATGAGTAATAAAGTTGATCAAAGATAATTCCATCATTTCCTACAAACATGAATGGTGTCTTTATGCATCCTGATGATAATGTTATTTTGTAGGTTGCAAAAATGAGCATACAAACTGGGTTTCGTTCCGAGTTTACAAACATGCTTTTACTTCAAAGTGGCAAGGAATCTGAACGGGTACTTGTTCAGGAGGTATAATCCCATTGTTTAGCTTATAATCTGAAGAAATGCTGTAAGCTATCTGTGTAGATTATGCTCACAATTTTGTTGGCCCAAGTTAGATCGTTTTGAGTGACCTTCATAGAGTGTTCATATGACATTTCGGTTATTTTATCATGAAGCACGAACTTACAGAATTTTGTGCTCAATATTTGCTTGTAGTGAACGAGCATTTTCTGTCATTCTTATTTGTATGTTTTCTTCTGAATCCATTAAACCAGATACTAAATAAGATTGATCTGCAAAAGAAGGTGGACTCCAGTAGCCAAAACACCATTTTCCTTGGCAGTCTAGGTGTCGGATTTGGCAACTTGAAAGCGACAACAGAGAATACTCCCCCTGGCTTCGACGAATCAAAGTCATTTGAAGCAGCAAATCTGTTGGTTAAGGTTGCTTCCACCTGTTGCAGCAAGCTGATTGATCACTGCTGTTGCATGTGCTTCATCCAGACTTGTTCGTCCGTGAATAAGCAATGCTCCATTGCCCTTTCACAAATTTGTGCTGCACTTGCTTGCTTCGAGTGCATCAGTTGCTGTTTTGAGCTTTGTGAATGCTTCGATTGCTTCTAATGGAAGTAGAAAGCTAACTGTAAACAAAATACACATATACTATTGAAATACATGTGTATATGTATATTTATATATGCATATGATGTGTTGAAATACATGTTCTTCCCATGGAAATGTTACTTTTCTCAAGTAACTTCTCAAATTTAACAATATCTCAGTTGATTTGCAACTTTGAAGTTTCAAATGTTCCTCATTATATATTCAGCCATTTATATTCCACGAGTTATGCTTCATACTCTTGTATTGCATTCATACAACACTGCTGCCTGTATTGTTTTGAGATTAAAAACTTTACCCCTTCAGATCAAGATTCGGAATGAAACTAATATGGGGTCCCAAATGAACTGGTTTATTTGAAAAAATGTTTTATTCTTTAGAAGATTTATCTTGTGACTAGCATTAGATGCGTCTGTCCAACATCTTGAGAATAAAAAATTATGATGGAAAATAGATATTATCAGAACAGTAACGAATGTTTTTAAGTCAAAGGTTGGAGGAAGTAGCCTTAATTGAAAATGGACTTGTCGTAGTTGTTATACATATATAAACGCCATGTCGTTTCCAATATGAGCTTCGATTAGCTTAGGCTTTCCGTTGCGGAAAAATTTCGACAACATGATGCGCTTGTTGTCATCTCTCTTTCTTCTACAAAGGGAAAGCTAAAATCTTTCCAATTTTTTCTTTTAATATATTTATGCAGGCACATCAAGTCTTTGTTTGGTTCTTGAGAAAATTTCGTCTCTTTCGTTTCATCGGAGCCGAAAACCTAAAATTTCCTCCTTTTTTCGTGTTTTTGTTCAGTGCACCAAGTAATATGGCTCTTCGTATTGTTAGGTTCTTCATTTTGGTTTGCATCTCTATTTTCAGCAGGTAATTTGCTAAGGTTTTGTTTGGTTAGTCAGAAAATGTGGGAAAATATGAGAAAAAAGTATTTACGTTTTTTAATGTTAGAAGATTTTGTAATATGGATATATTAGTATATGGTGAAGTGAGTAATTAGAAACATAGTTTGCAGTTGAACTGTTATCAAGTTTGAAAATTTTTAGAATGGATTTTGTTTCATTTTGGTGTATTTCTGATACTTAAAATGTGATTGATAAATTGTTATTTGTTGTTTTACAATTACTTTGTTTTAGTCAAGACTTTGGAAATTGTGATTCCATTGATGGAGTACATGCTTCAAGTTTATGTCGTTTCATGATCTATGAAATGTTAGAAGTATTGTAATCGTGTGTGAAACTGAAAATTCTCGTACAATTGATTATCGCACACTTAATGTTGAATTATTTGTGGATCCAAGGAAGCTGTTTAACTTTTTTATCCCTTTTTCTGGAGACCATTATTTCAATTTTGCTGACCTTACTAATCAAGGGTCCGTCATGTTTTGAGGCATGCAGATCTTTGATTGATGCAAGTTTGGAAAGGGAGCAAACACTTGCTATGATAAAGCCAGATGGATTGCTCAGTAATTACACGGATGAGATCAAAAGAGTGATTCTGGAATCTGGTTTCCATATCTTCAAGGAAAAGATTATTCAACTCGATGAGGAGCAGGCAGCAATTTTTTATGCAGAACACTCTTCAAAGAGCTTCTTTACTAGTCTCATCAAATACATGACAAGGTATTATTTACTCAGACGTGGTCTTATTTCTAATAGTTCTTGATGGACAAAGATATTTGGTCTGTTGTGGTGCAAAGGCTTGACTTATTAGATAAAAGCAATAATTTGCCACTGTTCTTCCCAACCCAAATTCATTCTGTGTGATGTGCAATTCTAATTTTCTACAAAAATTAACTGAAGCATTGTGCCCTACTTTTCAGACTGTATAAGGATTTTACAATTGATTTATGTTGTTGCTTAACTATTTTTCTTCAAAAATTAACTGAAGCATTTTGCCTTTTTTTTAGATTTTATGAGAATTTTGCCATTGATTTATGTTGTTGCATGACTATTTTTTCTGCAACAATTAACTAAATCATTAAATCCTATTTTTTAGACTTTATGAGAATTTTGCAATTGATTTATGTTGTTGCATAAAAGGAAGTTTGCCTTGTCATTTAGATATTTATTTAACTCTGATAATTTCAAGTGATCATTGAACTTGTTTCAGTGTATTTAGGTAGGATTTCTGATTACAATTCTTTGGTATGTATTGGCCCGGGGGGTGGGGGGGATTTTGTTGCTGTTTTCTCTCTTGACTCTGCCTGTATCAGTGGTCCGGTGTTAGTGATGGTCTTAGAAAAGGAAAATGCTGTTGCTCATTGGCGTGCCTTAATTGGACCAACTGATGCACATAAGGCTAAAAATACTCATCCCCACAGGTTAGTTAATCCCCATCATTATCTTCTCTGGCTTGTTCTAATGTCCACTGCCGCACAGGTTGGATGACTTAGCCACTTCTGTTTTGTAATACTTGTTTCAAATCTTTATCATTGGTGATTTCCGTTGGATCAATCACATGGTTTCCACTTTGTTGTCCTTATTTTTAAAATATTTTCAGCATCAGAGCTATGTGTGGACTGGATAAAGAAAAAAATTGTGTTCATGGCTCAGAATCTCTTCAATCAGCCCAAAGAGAGATTTCATTTTTCTTTACTGAGATGTCTTCAGGTTATTTCCTGTTCTCTTTTCTTTTTGATAAGGTGAAAAGATGTATAAGCATGTGTGCTAGGTTCCAGCAAACAATTCAACCACATAACCAATTCGCGATAGTACAAATTAGCAACACAATGAGAAATGAATATTGATATTTGCTCTAGCTTTACAATGAACCACAATCCTAATTATATTCACAGCACTCAAAAGCAAATAAATAAATAAATAAATACTCTCAAAAGCAAATAAATAAATAAATAAAATAAAGTAATTTTCAGAGAGCAATTTAACTCTCCGTAGGCCTAGTATTCAAGACCATGTTCTCTTCCAAAAGGTTTTCCCACAATTTTTCTGCTTGCCTTCCTTCTCACCCAACAATCACTTTTATCATTGTTCCTCTCATAAGTGCCCACACAATTTGGTGCAAAGTGTGCTTGTTGTCCCAATTAGTCCCTCTTTGTCTTGGTGTGCCACTTGTGTTTCCAATTTTGTCTTGTGGGACAATTATGTGACTAACATTACCCCACCCAAGGAGGAAATGAGAAAACAACACCTTGATGGCTTCAAAGCTCTCCCAATCAATTGTGCTTCTTGACACTATATCCCATCTCTTTATGGTACTAAAAAACTAGCAAGCAAGCTTAATACGATTTTAGTTTTTTTTAGTGTTAACTTGAGAATTTGTTACCACTTCATTTGCTTCATATGCTGGTCTAAGAATTACACAGTGGATTGACTTACACTTAAAATATTTGAACCCTTGAAGGATATTCACAATAGTGATTCATCTACTTTATTCTCTTCCTTTCTCATTGAATAAATCAGAGAGGGAACTTCTAAAGAGAAAACTTTGAAAATTTTGCATTTGGTACAAATCCAAATAAGATAGATTTCCATAAGACATTTTATCTCTTGGTCCTAAAACCCTCAAGGCAAATTTCTTTCTGCTCTGGGGACTTCCCACCATGCAAAGTAGTTACATGATAGTCTGCCTTATCCTGATTCTTTGCAATTGTATCTGTGTTTTTCTTGGTGTTAACAAACACCCTTATTAACAAAATTGAAAGATCATGAAGCTATCTCTGCAAGCTAGGAAAATTCTATGATTCTTTCATCACCATCACATGCTGAGATATCAAATCAGTAGCCTTTCCAACGTTGTTTTTCGTAACCCTTGCAGGAGTACTCAAGTGTTTCTCTGCAAGTCACTCCATAATAGGAGGCATAGTAGGACTAACCATACAAGTAGTTCTATAAACCTTTTTTCTCATTATGCTCCTCATCTTCATCCTTTAGTTTCAAATTACTTGAAGGCATTAAACTGTCCCCCATTCGTTTGATTCAATGTTGCTGGTGATGTCATCTTGCTCACTAGCAACTTTTGTCCCAGGTTTTTGAAGTGTCTATTGAGAAAATTATGTTTGGAGATTGGTTTTGATAACCCGGACCTATTGGGGGCTAATTTAATATGATTGGGGAGCTTGTTTTGTTGCCCTAGTCAAAATTTGGGCATTTAGCCTACTTTGGTTCAATTGAGTCTAGGCCTTCCATGAGGTTTGGCTTACAGTTAAGGTTTAAATAATGATTGGTATTTGGGTGGAGAAAGTTGTAGTTGTATTTGGGTTTTGGGGGCAAGTGTTTGAATTTGAAATTTGATATGAACTCAAGTCCTATTCTAATTGTGATTTTGGAAACATCATCACCAATTATGCCTTGATGCCTTCAAATTGTTTCTCAAGCCAATCAAAACGTTTTCAAGCTATCAAGAAAAGAAAAAAAACTTGTTTAACTTTCATCAAAGCATTTGAAGGAAGTTCAAACCTACTAAAATTGCTTTTCATGCAAATGGCTCAAGCAAGAATAACAAGAATAAATCGATGCAATGCTCATAAATGATGTCTAAGCTTTCCATCCTCAATGAATGACATTTCAAGGAGCTTTAGTTCATTAAATGGCTCCATAAAAAGTTCAAAACCCAAGGTGGAAGCCAAACCAACTCACCCGAAACTAAGGTGAAGTAAAAACAAGGCAAAAAAATCTGCCTCTCGCTTGGCGTCGTAACGCACAACGAAGCATGCTTGGCACTATAGCATTGTGCCACAGTGCCTAGGTCTTGTCCACCCGAGTTCTTCGAGTCTTCCAAGCCTCCTAAGCATGTATACTCCATTCCAAGCCTTCTCCATCAAAGTGCAACGAATTTCGAGTGCCTAAGGTCCTAATACATGGATTAAATGCAATAGTACACAAAATTCAATGACCAATTAATCAATTTACAAGATCCCATTCAAGGTGTTACAAGTCAAGAAGACTAAGGTGAAGATAAGAAGAATTCATGCCATATTATTTTATTTGAAAATATTTAGTTTAACCATATGTTGTAATTAGATATTAGGTAAATTACTTATTTTGTCTTTTGGCCTTTACTTGTAATTTGTAATATAACTTAAGTTGACTAGGGTTAGTCAATATTAACTATGGTTTGTAAAACCTTTAAAAAGGCAACCTTAATTTCTTTTGTACTTAGCTTTTAATGAATTAAAACTTGAAATTCAGAGAGTTTTCTCTTTCTTTGGTTCCTTTGTGCTTTATTGGTCCTTGTGAAGTCAATTACCCTTATCCAATCTTGTTAGAAAGAGAAGATTGGTGATGGAGATTCAATGGTGAGCTTTGAGATAAGTGGGTGGAAACTTTCCTTTAAGCTTGCATCAAAGCTTCTTTAAGCTTGAATCACCCTTAAATTGGTGGAGTATTTCTTTATATTTGAGGTTCTTGTCTTGCAACCTTTATCAAGTAAGTAGATTGATTCAAATTGACGGTCAGTCCTTTAAGTTTGAATCTTTAAGTAGATTTCAAATTGGTGTAGAATTGGATTAATTGGAAGAGAAAATAATAAGACTTGAGTGATAAGTTGTGTTTAGTTTGGAATGACAAGAAATTAGGTTTGGGTAATAAATTGTGGTTAGTTGGTGGGGCAATTAATATAAAATGGAGGTTGGTTTGGATTTTGAGTAAGAAGTGGGTTTGGGTGTTTAAATATGGATGTATTTGGGTAGGGGTGGTAGTTAGTATAAAGTTTCAGTTGGGTTAGACTTTAAGTATAGATTGGGCTCAGATATGGGTTTGCTATAAAAAGGGTGTGTTTAGTTGGGATGGGTAAGAAAAAAAGGTGCATACTTGATTTGGACCAAGTCAAGTCTCTTGATAAGGTTAGGTTTCATTAAATTTCTTTTCTCCTTTTTTTCATCTTTGTTGAATATTGTGTATATCTTGTATTAATGTAGATTACAATACATTAGGAAGATTTCAGAATATATTAGAAAAATTAGGATTTATTCCTTCTTAGGATTAGAGTGAGTTTGATATAAATATATGTGTAAATTGATCAATTATAATATATAGAAAAACCATTATTTCTAATCTTTCACATGGTATCAGAGCCACCAATCCTAATTTTTCATAAACCCTAATTTTCTTAAATTTTTCGACGACAAACCTTAGCTCTTTCCGGCGAAGTTCGTTCCAGGTGTTCGATCACAGAATCGCTTCCATCTATCGGTTCGTCTTCCTCTCGCCGGCAAAAGCCCTAAAGTTTGGTCACCGTCAGCCGCCGCACGCGCCGATCATCTCTCCAGTTGTTGTCACAGCATCGGAGCCAAGAGTCAGATCAGAGATTCGTTTGCTCCCTCTGGCTCGTCTCTCTCTTGCCGGCAAAACCCCTAAGGTTTTGTCGCCGTTCTCTGGTGCACGTGCAGCCATGCGTCGATCGTCTCTTTGGTCCTTAACTTCACCGATCTCCTTCTCCTCCGCACGTGGAGCTACACTGCCGCCGTAGTTCATCTCAGACCTTGTCAATCTTCTATTCCTGCCAAGATCAGCTCTTTTCGACGTTGGAATATACTTTCTGGTCACCGGAAAATTCCAGATCTGTCGATCCAGTGGTTTCTTGTTTCTGATTACTTCCTGCGTGCACTTTTGCTCATATTTAAGAGTGCTAATTGATTATCTACTGGTGTTGATTGTGTTTTTTAGCCAACCATGTCAATTGAAAGTACGAAATCAGGTTCGCTTTTTAACTTTAACTTTGCTCCAGTTATTACAAGTGAAAAATTGATTGGCAGCGTGAACTATACTTCTTGGGCCGTTTTAGTTGAGCTTTGGTTCTTAGATCAAGGTCTTGAAAATCATTTAACTACCAATATCATTGATGTACATGTTGATAAATCTACGTGGATCAGAATTGATGCCCTCTTATGTAGCATATTATGGCAAACTATTGATCCAACCCTTCATCCTATTTTTAAAGCATATCGTACTTGTGTTGAGATATGAAATCAAGCTAAACTTTTGTATACAAACGACATTCAGAGATTATATTCAGTGGTATCCAATCTAGTCAATCTAAAGCAACAAGAGTTAAGTATGTCTGATTTCATTGGAAGGATGGCCTCTCTCAAATCCGAATACAATTCTTTGTTCCCTGCCGGTAAGACTGTTGAAGAAGATCTTGCACAACAAGTTAAACTCTTTATGGTTCTCACTCTTGTTGCTATTGGGCCTGATCTTGTGCCTGTACGAGATCAAATTCTTGCAAGTCCATCAGTGCCATCTCTCAATGATGTGTTCCCTCATCTTCTTCGAGTTTCTTCTCCAACCATGGTTGCCGGATCATCAGCTTCCGACTCATCAATTTTGGCTTCTCAATCCCAGCTATCCTCTACAAATGAATTGAAAGATTGAGGTAACAAAGGCAGACCTAAATGTACTTATTGTAATAGGTGGGGACACACAAAAGATAAATGTTACAAATTACATGGCCGACCACCTCGTATTGTCAATGTAGTACATGTAAATCCTTCTGAAACTCGTTCAGAATCTTCTACAGAACACTCTCAGCCATCTATAACTTTAACTGGTGCTGATTTTGAAGATTATCTTAGGTATCAAGCATCCAAACAGGTTCCTCGACCACAGCTTTCGTCTCACCTCAGGGTAATTCTTTTGCATGCCTCAGTCAGTCTTCCTCTGTTGGACCATGGGTTTTTGATTCAGGTGCATCTGATCACATTTCTGGTAATCTCAACTTACTCTCTCATTACTCTCGTTCTTCTATGTTGTCGTCTGTCACTTTAGCAAACGGATCCCAGACAGTGGCTAAAGCTGTCGAACGAGCTCAACCTTTGCCCTCTGTACCCCTTGAAACTATTTTATATATACCTCATTGTCCTTTTAATCTTATTTCTGTGAGTAAACTTACCCGTTCTTTGAACTGTTCCATAACTTTTGTTCATGACTCTGTTTATATACAGGACCGACAGACAGGACGGATGATTGGCACAGGGCGTGAGTCACAGGGTTTGTATCATCTCACTTTGCCTTCCGCTTCTACAACTTGTCTTGTTGGTGATGCTTCTGCCCTCCTCCATAGTCGTCTTGGTCATCCCAACTTGTCAAAGTTACAGAAAATGGTCCCAGGTCTTTCTTCATTGTCTTCAATAAATTGTGAGTCGTGTCAGTTAGGAAAACACTCTCGTTCATTGTTTCCCAAACGTGTCAATAATCGGGCTGTGTTCCCGTTTGAAATCGTGCATTCTGATGTGTGGGGTCCTAGTCGTGTTCCTTCTGTTTTAGGTTTTAAATATTTCGTTACTTTTGTTGATGATTATTCACGATGCAGTGGCTTTATTTAATGAAAAATCGTTCAGAATTGTTTTCTATTTTCGAATCATTTTGTGTTGAAATTAAAAATCAATTTCATACATCTATTCGAATGTTTCGAAGTGACAATGCACATGAATACTTTTCTGCTTCATTTAATACATTTATAACAAGCCAGGGTATCCTACATCAGTCTTCTTGTCCTTATACCCCTCAACAGAATGGGGTTGCTGAACGAAAGAATAGGCATCTAGTCGAAACTGCCCAAACACTATTATTACATCATCATGTTCCAATGTCTTTTTGGGCAGATGCAATTCTTACAGCTTGTTATTTAATCAATCGGATGTTGTCTTCTGTCCTTCAACATCAGGTACCTCACTCTATTCTATTCCTTACTCAATCTTTATTTTCTTTACCACCACGAGTTTTTGGGTGTACTTGTTTTGTCCATAACCTATCCTCTGGCCAAGATAAATTTTTTGCTCGGTCTACCAAGTGTATCTTCCTTGGTTATTCTCGTCTTCAAAAAGGGTATAAATGTTATTCTCCAGATACTCATCAATATTTTGTATCTGCTGATGTCACGTTCTTTGAAGACTCTCCTTATTTTTCTCATTCCAAGTCAAACACGAGTCCACTCAATGAGTTTTTTCCATTGTCACCTATTGAACTTCCCCTTGTGCCTTCCCATGATCCTTCTCTTCCCAATGAAGGTTCTGATGTCACTTCATCGGATGTTGTCTCCTCAGATACTACTCTCCTCCCTACAAACCATGACACTGACAATGATGTCCAGCCTGACAATACGACCCCGCTTGACTCACTTCCTGCTCCAGCTTCTCCTCGTCTCGACATCCTGTCTCCTGCTGATCAATTTCCAATTGTCATTCGTAAAGGTATGCGATCTACCCGCAACCCCCATCCTATTTACAATTTTCTAAGTTATCATTGATTATCTTCACCATTTTATGCTTTTGTTTCCACTTTGTCTTCTGTGCCTACTCCTTCCACCCTTTATGAGGCATTGTCTCATCCTGGGTGGTGGCAAGCTATGGTTGAGGAAATGGAGGTTTTGCATGCAAATGGTACTTGGAAACTTGTTCCATTGCCACCGGGACACTCTACAATTGGTTTTTGCTGGGTTTACACAGTTAAAGTTGGCCCTGATGGTCGTGTTGATCGTTTAAAGGCTCGTTTAATGGCAAAAGGGTATACTCAAATCTATGGTCAAGATTATGGTGAAACATTTTCTCCTGTGGCCAAGATGTCTTTTGTTCGGCTATTCCTTTTTATGGCCGCTATACGACGGTGGCCTCTTTATCAACTCGACATTAAAAATGCTTTTCTCCATGGCACTCTTGACAAAGAAATTTATATGGAGCAACCGCCTGGCTTTGTTGCTCAGGGGGAGTCTCGATTGGTGTGTAAGCTTCGTCGATCCTTATATGGTTTGAAACAATCACCTCGTGCCTGGTTTGACCGTTTTAGCTCGGTTATTCAGGAATTTGGAATGGTTCGAAGTGAATCTGATCATTCAGTATTTTATAGACATACTCTACAGGGGCAATGCATCTATTTGGTGGTTTATGTTGATGATATTGTTATTACGGGGAATGACAAGAATGGTATTGAACAACTTAAGAAGCATTTGCTCAAGCATTTCCAGACTAAGGATCTAGGACTACTTCGATACTTTCTGGGAATAGAAGTTGCTCAATCTAGTGATGGTATTGTTATCTCTCAAAGAAAATATGCTCTTGATATCCTTGAAGAAACTGGAATGACAGACTGCAAACCTATAAATTCACCTATGGATCCGAATACCAAGCTGCTACCTGGACAGGGGGAGCCTCTTACTGATCTTGGAAGATACCAGAGACTTGTTGGTAAACTCAACTATCTTACAATCACTCAGCTTGATATTTCTTTTCCAGTCAGTGTGGTTAGTC
This sequence comes from Anacardium occidentale, assembly GCA_026122585.1. Classification (NCBI taxonomy): domain Eukaryota; kingdom Viridiplantae; phylum Streptophyta; class Magnoliopsida; order Sapindales; family Anacardiaceae; genus Anacardium; species Anacardium occidentale. The sequence goes on from JAJEJH010000480.1 coordinate 36,208, forward strand.
AATTCCTACAGTCTCCGTGTGACAATCATTGGGATGCAGTTTTACGGATTCTGAGGTATATTAAGGGAGCTCGAGGAAAAAGATTATTATATGAGAATAAGGGTCATACACAGATCATTGGATACTCAGATGCTGATTGGGCAAGTTCTCCATCTGATAGACACTCCACATCTGGTTATTGTGTCCTTGTTGGAGCAAATCTTATTTAATGGGAAAGTAAAAAGCAAGAGGTTGTTGTTAGGTCAAGTGCAGAGGCAGAATATCGTGCTATGACCCTTGTAACTTGTGAACTTATATGGTTAAAGCAATTAATTCAGGAATTAAAGTTTGAAGATGTCCCACAAATAAAATTACTGTGTGATAATCAAGCAGCTCTTCACATTACCTCCAATCCAGTGTTTCATGAAAGAATTAAACATATTGAAGTAGATTGTCACTTTGTTCAAGAAAAAATTATCTCCGGTTGTATCTCTACTAGTTATGTTTGCTCTAATGAACAACTGACTGATATCTTCACAAAATCTCTGAAGAAGTCTCGAATTGAGTTTATTTGTAACAAGCTTGGTACATATGATTTATATGCACCAGCTTGAGGGGGAGTGTTGAATATTGTGTATATCTTGTATTAATGTAGATTACAATACATTAGGAAGATCTCAGAATATATTAGGAAAATTAGAATTTATTCCTTCTTAGGATTAGAGTGAGTTTGATATAAATATATGTGTAAATTGATCAATTATAATATATAGAAAAACCATTATTTCTAATCTTTCACAATCTTCTTCTCTAACCCATTTTGGTTTTACTCCATTGTAGTTATTGACAGTGAGGAACCACACCAAGGTCATTTCTAAGCATTGTCTCTGTTTTTGTCTCATTTTCTTTGTCTTTCTGTTTTACATTTTCTTCTTCTTTCATTGCTTATTGTGTCTCTATTGCTAGCTAAATCTAATTGTTAATGAGGTGAATAAACGGATTTCGATAATATGAATTTGTCGAAATTTGCTAATTAAACCCTTGAATTTGTTGATTCCCCCTCTTAATTGTCAAGTTCAACCAACTAAATCCTAGACTTTTTCGATTCCCTTTTCTAATCTATGTTAACTTAATAACTTCGTTGAAACTAGCCAATTTCTCGTTGGAATCTACCTTATCATTCGAATTAGTCTCTTCTCTCATTGCTCTTTGTACACGGTCAAGATGGCGTAATCATCCAATTTGTCTTCATCCACTAGTAGGGCATCACATGATTTGCAATGATATGAAATCAAAGCCCAAATCCCTTAAAATGGTTCACAAATCAAGCATAAGTTCCACTCCAATATATGTTCCAGGTTTTGGCTCAAAACTCATGCGAATTATAGCTAAAATCTCACTCTAAACCATCCCAAATCAATCTCCAACTACAAGAATATTCAATACAACTCCAAACCATATTTAAATACTCCAATATCCATCATCATTCATCATAAGATTTAACACAAAGGAAGGTAGGTTAATGACGCTCAAATCCAAAATAAATATGAAACAACTTGAAATAATAAGGTTGCAAGATAGGTTGATTCAAGCTAAAGGATAACCACCAACTTGAATCTAAACCCACCACCAATTCTCTTGCTTTATGAAGCAAGAAGAGGGCACTCAAATCTAAAGGAAAACTCCACCAATTTAAGTGTTGAATCAAGCATAAAGGAAGCTTGACACAAACCTAAAGGAGATGCTCCACCAACTTAATTCTTCCACCACCAATCCCACTTGCCAAAAATTGGCTAAAAGAATATCAATTCACAAGGGCCACAAAGCACCAAGGAATAAAAGAGAGAATTCTTACAAGTTTTTAATTCAACAAAAGCTAATTACAAATGAGTTAAGGTTGCCTTTTATAGGTATTGCAAACTATGATTAAAGTAACTAAACCCTAATATACTTAAAAAGATATTAAAAGTTACATGAACTAAATAAAATGAAAGGCTAAAAGATAAGTAATTTACATAATACTAATTATATTACAAAATAAAATATAAACAAGTGCAAAAGTAGATTAATCTTGCGTGCATATTCGTAGGCCTTCACCATAACTCCTTGATCTTTGAAGCCTTGAACGTGAGCTTCTTTTGGCTAATTGCCATTGAGTTGAAGTTATTTGCCTTCAAACCTGGGTTAAGCACATAAGAAAGTCTTAGACTTCATTGGGGATGCATTGGAGCAGCTTGCAGTGAAGTGTGCTTGCTTGGAGACCTTGGGGATGCACAGAAGAAACATGCAGATCAGGTGGCTGATGCTATGATGGGCTTTTGGGTGCTGCAATGCCATGAAAAACTTTTTTAGGCATAAGCTGGGTGTTGCGGCAAGGAAGAAAAACTGCCTTTGTCTTTCTCGATTCCCTTTTTGCTTGATCTTCACTCGATCGGACTCCCTTTTTTTCCTTAGCTTCGTATGCGGCCCCTTGATGAATTTAGACACTTTGGACTGCCATTCATGATGGTTGGAAGGCTTGAACACAATTTTAATGCGTTGCTTGAATTGACTCTTGTTCATCTTACTTGTGTAGTTTGTATAGAAAGCATTCATGGTAGCCTTGTGTTCATGGACTGAATCTTGATTTGGAAGAGTTTGCTTGGACATTTTTTGGTGAGCTAGGATTTGGCTTGAATTATCTTGATATTCTTTGAGCTAAACTTCTTTTAATCTATTCATTTTAGGAGTAGTTTGAGGTTTTTTAAGAGCATTCAAACAGGTTAATGAACTAGGACCTATAATTCCTTCCTCTTGGTTGCCACTCACTTTGTTTGCTGGGACTTGAAAACATATCATGCAATTATAGTCATGATTCCATTTCTCTTTGCTTTCAGAATGAAGACAAATTCTGTTCTCTCGCATTGCTCCAACTTCCAATTCCTTTAGTTGATGAAATATCCTCCATTTTTCACCCTCTTCTTCTATGATATCAAAACCTTCAGATCCTTAGAATTGCAATGATCTGATACCAATTTGTTAGGTTCTAGCCAACAATTCAACCAATCAATCTATTTGCAACAATACAAATTAGCTACACAATGAGAAATGAATAAGAAAAAGAGTAAAGCTATCCAGCCACCCAAAAGGAGGTGGCTGCGTCTCCACCTCTGCATGGTAGGGGTGGATTGGCTAATGCCAGAGTGGACCCCACTTGATAAAAAATGGAGCCATGAATTTAACAAATCCACTCTTGCCATGCAGGGGTGGATAGGCGGCCACCCCCTTTTGGGGTGGTTGTCTAGCATTTTTCTAAGAAAAATGATGTGTATATATCTGCTACTACAATAAACTGCAATGCCAATTACTTTTGCACTACTCAAACGAAAAATTAAATTAATCAGAGAGCAATTTCACTTGCCCTAGGCTTGGTCATCCAGAGAACATGTATTCTCCCTAGAGGGTTTTCCACAATTTTTCTACCTTCCCTTCTAACCCAACAATCACTTTTATTTTTCCTCTCATAACTGTCCACACAATTTGTTACCAAGTGTGCTGTTGTCCCAAGTGGTCCCTCCTTTTGGTGTGCCTCTTATGCTCCTAATTTTGTCTCTTGTACAATTATATGAGTCCTAACAATGTGTAAATCCTAGTTGGGCTGATTTACAAAACCTGATGACTAGAATACCAATATTTGGTGAAATTTGATGAGCATGTAAATAAAAAGCTGGCATCAATAGTACGATTTCCTGCTATAGCTTCTGTTTTAAGTTCCTTATTGCTTTCAGATGCTTTTGTTTGGACTTCCTGTGCTTTATGCACTAGTTATGTTTTCTTATGCGTATAGACCTATTCTTTCAATATCTAAATTTTCTATGTTCTCTTACATAATTCTTTTTTTTGGGGGAATTGGGAAATTTATGTTTTCTACAATCATGATTATAGAATGTCTTTGGGTGAATCTAAAGAAAGTCTTCTTAAATGATGTATCATGGAAGATTTAATCTAGATCTGGAATCATCTTCGTAATACTAAAACTTCCAAGAGAGGAAAAAGTCAGTTTTCACTTCACACTTGTATATTTTGGTTGACATATAGAACAAACTGTTTCAGTTTTTGTCAAAATGAAGGAATCACGCAATGGATTGTGATTCCATTGCATTTTTCTTTCTTTTCTACTTTTAAAAACTACTCCTCTATTCAGTTTGGATCACTAAATTTACATGCTCACATAAATTGAGATAAGAATCAATTTCTTTGTCCAACGGGTGATTCCAGATGAAAATTTAATGTGTGACCTCTCACCCTCTATTCAAGATGAACTTGTTATGAAGTGGTTTACGAAAACAAGAAATATTGGCTATTTCTTCCATTTTGCTTTTATATCAATCAGTGTCTTCTTTTTCTTTCCCCATGTCAATGTGTGTTAGAAGTCTGAAAATTTTGAATGAAACATTTTTTTTTTGTATTTGATTTTGACAGATGAGGTAGTTGCGACCAATGACGAACTGTAACTTGTGAGCAGTCAAAGAAGAGTTTCATGATCACTACAAGTTTATTTCCACCTTTTTTTACACTTAAGGTTTTTTGAATGTGGTGTCTGGAAATACCCCAGTCAGTGTATATGATACTTACAGTGGATTATAATAGTCTCAAACGCTTCATCAACAGAAGCAAAGCTATATTTCAGGTTGTTGTGCGCATTGGAATGATCATTGAACAAATTTGGAGCCATACTATATGCTTTTGTGTATATTTTTGTTGTTTGTCAGTTGTATAATTGTGTACATTTCACTGACACACATACGGATGTTTCATATGTTCTCTATGGGGATAGTATTTGAAACCTGGATATAGTTACTAGCAAAGTTATATGGTGGGTTATGTTTGCACACTTTTGGGTTTGTCGAGGGGGTCAAGAGTGACCAATGCTCACATGCCGTATTATAGATGATTGGAACCAGATTTCAGACCACATACCAAAGGACACGTACCTGTACTCAATTCTGCATCATTTTGTCCTTTTCAAGGATACTGCTTCTGAGAAGATATGAGGTGTAATTGTGTGAACTTAAAAAAAAAAATAAAACAAAAAGAGGTGTTTTGGGTTCGATAAAATTTGGGTCTCAAACAAGTCTGAACAAACTTCATGTTCAATAAGGGTTTGGGTTTAAGCTTAACGAGAAGCTATTCAGGCTTGAGATCCGATTGGGCGCAAAAGCTTCCCTTTGTGGGCACCGTTAGTTTGTATTATTTAGGCTCCGATCTGTCTGTGCCCCGTTTTGATGCATTTATGCACGTATTGGGAGTTTTCAAGGGAGTGGTGGCTGTAGCTAACCAATGTAAAAATAGCATTACATGAATGAGGTTAGGATTTGACTGTAGGTATAGAGTAAAAAAAATTAGTTTTCAGTCGTCTTTTGTATATAAATTATTAAAACCTTCAGATACATTTTTAGCGATTTGATTATGTAATTTAAAATTTGTTGTCGCATAATTTTTCATACACATAATATATTTTTATAATATTTTAGTGTAAATTTAATCTTTTATCATCCAAAACAGATATTCCCATGCTAAAATCTAATTCCAATATTACACTAAACATTTAATGTGTTAATAGATTATATTTTTCAGAAAACGCATAATAAATTTTTTATGTGTTTTCTACAATTCAAAAATATCAAAATGACCATTTTCACTCATTATTGTGATTATGAAGTATGTGTAATGTTTTTTATATTTAACTTTAAAGCAGAATACATTTCAAGTAAAAATTCATTAACATCTTTTATTGATAATAATAAAAATTCTTTTAGATTTTTCTTATAAGTTCTAACAAAGCTTTTACTTCTAATAATTTAACCCTAGAATCTAGTACAATAGATTTACCAAATAGTAAAAAAGCATTTTTCTAATTTTTTTTAAAAATTTCTTGCTTTTTTCTTGGAATAAATCCAAAAACTTTATAATATCTGCATTACTCATTATACAATATAAAACTAAACAAGTAGTAGAGCAATAAATTCACAAACATTAATCAATAGAATTTTTTAATAGTTCTAATATATTTATTAAAGTAGAGCAGCCAATTTCCTAACCATGTTTAGTAAGAATATAAGATTTTTAGATTCTTTTGGTTGTGTATAAAATATTAAGTAATTACATTTTCAAACCTTTACAAGATAATTCTAATGAATTTTAGCATCAGTTTTTTATTTTTTCCTTCTTAATCTCTTTTGTTTACGCATTAAATGATATGTCCCAAACTGATGGCCAAATCAAAGTGACCAATAAAACCTTGAAAAATATCTTAAAAAGCTTGGTTAGTTAAGTATACGAGGGATTGAGACCTCAAATCAGCAGATGCTGAGTTTAGTTATAACAAGAATCCTAAATTATATGTATATAAACTCATATTCTCATTTTTTCCTACCATGAATATTGTTCGTTATTTTATTTTTCTCCGAAAGTTTGGCACGTGAAAGTGTTCCATAATAGTGCAAAAGAATGAAGCACAACAAATGCCTCCAAGTCCCTTCCCATGTGTTGCTATTGGTCAATTTTTTAGCACTTGGTTGATGAGTGTGATACTTTGTCTTTATAGTAAATAAAACCACTTGTCGCCTAGTTTGTTAAACTAAGAATGACTTAACCTCTGTTATTATGAAGAATGGGTAACCATGGAGGATTTCAAAACAAGAACATGCAATCATATCCTTAATTAATTACATGTTAAAAATAGTTATAAATCTTTTGATATGTTAAATTTCGTAGTCATGTCATTGAATGTGTTAAAACATCTTAAGAATAATTATCAATTATCTTTTCGAATTTGGGATTACTCTAAAAAAGAATCCGGAGTGAGAGACCAAGCATCCTATATATCTTGATTATTCTGGGAACATCACGAAACATTTGCTTAATCTTAATGCAAAACAATTGATTTCTTATGAATAAATTAATGAAAAGGATCCAATAAAAGGAGAGCTTCCAAGTCAAACCATGATGGCCGCCACCATCTTCCACCTCATTCAAATCCTTCGATTTATATTGGCAAGTGTCTAACCTTCCATAATTAGAAAAGCCATACAGAATTAGGGTTCTTTCCCAAACCCTAGACATCAGGTAGATGCGATAACCCACATGGGTTGAGTTGGCTCTTCTTTCTTGGTTAATGTGATCTAAATTCTTATTCTTTTCAATCTCTTTCACATCCCATCTCGAGGACGAATTCATCATTTTATTATATATAAAATTTATTTTAGCCACTATCATGACGAATTAGATGACGATTGTATCAGATATTTCTAGTTTTTATTTAATTTCTTCTTTAACAGCCAACAATCCCGTTTTATCTTGATTGAAATATTGGATCTATAGTACTATTAATTTTTCTTTTTTTTTTTCAAGTAGTGTGATTCACGTCTCATAATAAAATTACAAGATAAAAAAAATAATCGAGCAAATAATGTCACTACTTTATCCTACAGAATAAATTTTAGGATGATAAATTAAATAATCTTTTTTGAAAGGTGTATATAATTTAATCAATATTTTAAAATTATTTGAATATAGCTTAACATTTCAAATAATGACAAGTTTACTCTCATCCCCACTTTCCAATACTTAAGAAAACATTAAATCCTTCGTTCAACTCATACTTTTAACAATTTTATTATCAAAATCTCACTCAAAAAGGTGAAATCAAGCAAAAAATTTTCATTGAATCCCATATGAAAATGGACATTTGTTTTCATTTTTTATTTTTCATTAGAGTGATTGATGTGATTTTAAAGAGAAAATATGATGAAATTAGTAAAATCAAGTGAAAAATATAAGTAGCGGTTTGCTGGACTAAAATGTAGTTTTACTTTGGTTTTATAAATTAATGATTTTTTATATTTTATATTACGGGATTTATCTGATATTTTAAATCAAAGAGACTTTTGATGTTTTCCTTGATACGGTAAATAATAGTTATGAATTTATGTCAATTTTGTTAAAAAAAAATCCTTGATAATGAGTGATTTTTGTGAGAAATTCTTAGTCTTTGTCTAATTTTTAGTTTAAGTAAAGATTAATTTCGATCATAACCTATAGTTAAATCACCTAATCCTATTCTAATGATTATATTATTATAATCCCAAAAGTGGGTTAAAATAAGGTCAATCTAATTTATTACCCACAAACCTCTATTTATTCAAAAAATAATAATAATAAATACAAATAAAATATACAAAAACTATAAAACAATACTAAAATTTATCGTAGTTCAATCCACAATAATATTAAATTATGATAAGTTTAATTAAGGTTTATGATTAAAAAAATTAAGTATGAATTTGAATCATATGTTTAATTAGTAATGATGTACAAATGAAATCTTAACCAAGGAACATTATTTATAAACGTAGTTAATTAATTAATATCTTCTTAATCAAGTGATAATTAAGCTCCAATAATCAGCGAGGAAGGAATGATAGAAACTACAAAATAAACCAGACAAATGCTGATAATCCACCTTGCATGAAGGCGTGAGAGGCTCAATTGTTCAGCCAATTAAATGACCTAGATTAATCCTCTTTCTTAATTAGCCCAAAAAAAAAATATTATAAAAGTTCTAATCAGCTATAGTGTCACAAGTCCAATTATCAGCCAAGTAAACCGTGCTTTTAGTATTATGGTTCTGCTTTAGAAACTGTCAACTATATTATTATAACCTAATAATTATCTTGAAAGTAGCTTTACCATTGTTAATTATGCTTAACTTTAATTACTTATTGAAGATCAGGAAAGTCAACCCGACCTCTTTGGTACACGTGTTGGACCAACATGAGATGATGTGATCTACTTTGTCTTGACAACTCAATTTGCCATCCCACCTGCTGCCAAAAACTTCGGGCCAACGCCCTTCTTGCAATGTTGGAATTTAATTAATGAACTCTATCACAGGCATCTTTCCGATATACTTCAACCTGTTTTTCACATTCTTGTCATCGATCTATCTAAGTTGCAGATTGCATTTTCTTGAAATGTAGACAGAATATCTTAATCAACAGTCAACCATCGGTGATCAATCAGATTATTTGCAGTGAACTTTTTATTTATTAGTTGATTTTTATTGATATGATATCTATAAAGGTGCTGAACATTGGAGGGAATTTCCATTTAGTTTGTTAAACTATGTTTCGTGTTTCTCTGGACAAGACAGGTTTTGTTATGGCTATGCGTATTAATTTCAAAGCTTAATTTGAACAAGATTCCTTTTTTTTTTTTTCTAAACTTTCTTTTTCCATTAACAAATTTTCTTAGCTTGATTTGTGGTGCTTATGAACAAAAGCGGCACTTGATAATCTCTTGGAAAAGAGACCAAATCTTCAGTCATCACCAAACCTTCATACATGCTTAAACACTATGCGCAATATTTTCATTTAAAGATGGATAAACAAAGGGCTCTTTAGTTAATTTTCATTGCAAAAGAAAAATAAATGGATAAAACTAATATATACTGCCGATAAAATAGCTTACTGATTGATGAAGAGGGTGCCCTACAGAACTGGGGCAGGTGATATATAAGGAATTGATTTGGTCGGTGTGGACAATCCCACGGGAACTTGATGTTCCTTTGTTCGCTAATTCAACCACTCCCAAGCATGCCCAATTGTCATTTGTTTGCTTCTTCTTGTTAGTTTTAATAATTTGTATTAATTCTCTCTTGCTTTTATACATAATTCTTTTATTATATCATCTACATATAATATCAATAAGATAATGTTATGCTAGCTCTAAATTACTAATCAACAAATGAAGAGAAAATTAATTATAATCCTGTACATCGATCAATTTGAATTACTATCAAGCTCACATAGGGTCAAGAAGTATAGTTCGCACAAGCTATTTCAGCATTGGTTTAAAGGGATTTAATCTTGTCAATAATAAGAACTTAAGTCCAACAAACTATATATAACAAGAAAAATATGTAACCATTCGACTTTCAATTAATTCTTAATTACAAAGAATTAAAATGGAATACAAGGTGTATGATGCGCAGGGATTCAAAGTTTAGCTCTTAATTTAGAATTGAAGTCGTATTTTGTCTAGCAATATTGTGCATACAAAAGACATTTAACATGTGATTTGCACCTGAAATTATTTAGACAGGGAAGTTTTTATAGGTAGATATATAAGAAATTATATTTAACCTTAAAATTCCAGGTTGAAAGGCAAGAACCCTAAACGATGGTATTTAATTAATAATAAGCCAATGCGTAAGTGAAGCATCCTAGACAATGCAATGATCAAAATAATACTAAGCTTATGTAGAAGAAGGATGAAGAAATTGCATGAAAACTATGTAATTATTTATGATAATGATTATAAGCACAAGAAGATATTAAATCCCAAGGAGACACGAAGCTATCTTTGAACAAAAAGCATGGGTGATGTGTGTCAAGCCAATAACCATTAGATAAACAAATATGTATAGAGATTGATATTCTAGCTTTTGCACTTAAACTTGTCTTGAATTGAGCATTTTTAGATCTAAATAGTGTCACGAAATGCTGTGGATGTTCCAGAAATCGCCCCCGGAGAACCCTCCCACCCATGTGTATTATTTTATATATGAACATAATATATAATATATGAAAGAGAATGTCTTTATATAAATGAGTGAATGGACATGAGGGTATGGGATATATTTGTTGTATTTAATGAGGGAAAGATTAGTTAACAAAAGATTAAATACAAAGATACAAAGTGTGGTGGTTTGGGAACTTGAACCAAGAAAAAATGAACTTCTGAAGAAGAATACTTGGGCATGAAATTCATCAAAGTTGCTCTTCTATTTTTATGCTTTCAAAAAGAGCTAACTTGTCATTCGATATTAAGCTTAATTAGATTCTTAAACTCCTTGCCTTTTTCTATCTAGTGCATTTCTCAGCTTCTTCCTCTAGCTTATTGCCTTCTGATATATATCAGAAAGAAGCTCCTATTTCTGACCAAAGAAAAGCTACAAATTCACGGTCTCTCTCTTTCTCTCTCTCTCTCTCTCTGTCAAAATGAAGGTAAGTGCGTGTGCTAGAAAGATCATTCAAGATAGCTACTTAATTACTTGTATGCATTTGGGGTTCTAATGGAGAATGTTTATTGATTATTTGTCTGGTGGCAGCTCTTCTGTTGGATACAAAATAAGCTTAATGGCAAGCAAGATAGCCAAAAAACAAATTCAGTTCCACCTCCTATTAGTAAGCATTGTTCTTCTTCTCCATCATCGTCTCCATTCTTCTATTTTTGCACTCATTATAATTAAGACTTTGATGCATGCAAATGCTTGTGAGAATCGCTCTTTTTTTTTTTTAAAGGATTTGAAGTGTTCTGTTAATTATTAAGGTTGAAAAATTTGGTTTAAGATATACTCAAGAAATAATTGCATCCCATTTGGAGAGAGATAGAGATAGTGAGGACAGAGAAGAAAAAGGGGTATTAATTAATATTCTGAGTTTGGTTATTAAGATCTAAAAAGAAAATGATACAATATTATGAATTAATTAGCAACGGTAATCAGTTTAAATCAAGATCTAGTTACAAACAAATCAAGTCATTTAATTTAAGTTGATTCAATTTAATAAATCAAGTGCTTAATCTTTTAATTCTCGGATTTAGATTCTATTAAGTAAAACGATGCAAGTCAACAAACAGTCAACATATCGAATTGCGCTGGCTAAATATCGCAAATTTATCCCATATTTTTCATTTCGTTTAGAGTTTTGATTAATTTAAATATATATATATTTTTCTATATTATAGATCCCATGAAACAAGAGTGCCGAGAAGAATTCAGCGATTGGCCTCATGGGCTACTAGCAATTGGAACATTTGGTAAAATTGAGCTCCAAGACAATAATAGCATCAACAATCAAGAGATTGAAAACATTGAAGAAGAAGAGCCATCTTCATCAATGGATTTACAAGATTTCACACCAGAAGAAATTGGGAAATTTGAGAAAGAGTTGACAAAACTCTTGAGGAGAAAACCAACTTCTGAAAACAAAGAAAAAGAAATTATTATGGCCAACCTTCCATTGGATAGATTTCTTAATTGCCCTTCAAGCTTGGAGGTCGATAGAAGGATCAGCAATGCACTTTGCTGTGCAGAATCAGATGATCGTGAAGATATCAAAGACGAAGATATTGATAGGACGATCAGTGTCATTCTCGGTAGATGCAAAGATATTCGAGCTGATAATAGCAAGAAAGCTCTTGGGAAAAAGTCTCTCTCTTTTCTTCTAAAGAAAATGTTTGTTTGCAGAAGCGGATTCGCTCCTCAACCCAGTTTGAGAGATACCCTTCATGAATCAAGAATGGAGAGGGTATGTGCGCAAACACGTAACATAACATATATGCATATATACATAAATTCATGTTTTAGCTGATGTTATCATGTATTTTTCGACAGTTCCTGAGAATAATGCTTCATAAGAAGATCAACTCTCAAAATGCTCGAGCGCCGTCGATGAAGAAGTACTTGGAGGATAAGCAAGTAGCAGGTAAAAAGACCAGAAATGAAGATGCTGAGACAAAGGAAAGAAATAACAACAGAGATAATGGATGTAAATGGGTGAAGACAGACTCAGAATGTAAGTTTAATCTCTTCACCTTCATTAATCAGTTTCTAATTATTGGACAGCAAATTAAACACATCTCTAATCTCACCTCTCATTGTCTCAATTTCCAGACATTGTTCTAGAGATATAAATAAATAAGGGGCTGCTGGGACTGCAATATTGTAAAGCTGAAGTATAAAGCTGCATAAATTAAACATAGACATAAATATTCAAAGGAATTGGGATCTATTTTGTTGATGGTGCTTTCCCTTTTTTCATGGTTGCAATTGTGAATAAATTATACACAGTGCAACACATGTTCTGAAACGCCATCATATTTAAGCAATGATATTGATTTTCTATAGCCTGTTTTGGCAAGTATAACAGCTAGACATTTTCTGTACACTATTTTTTCATATATTTTATCCTGTAGTTTATTGTTAAGAACTTTTTTCAAGCTTTAGCTTTGTAAAAGGAAGATCAGTTGAATATAAATCGTGAGGATGTTTTTGCCTTCTATTATTGAAATTTTTCTAAATTCATCGATTGTATTGGAACATGTCTTTTACATTAAATGTTTGATTATTATATAAACAATTATAAATTATTCAATAACATTAACACCTATAAATAATTTCAAAATAAAAATTAGTGTAATGATAATATTATGGAAACCGTATAAATTTTATTAATTCGAAAACGAGAACAAATATGCTGGCCTCATAACTATCAGATAAGTACAGAGTTTCCCACTTTTGACAGTCTAGCTATGAATGACAGAGTCCTAAATTTTCTGCTTAGAACCGATATTACCCACATGGCACACAAGTTTCCCATTTATTTACCCATAAAATTTCTCCCAAAAATTTCCCCCCTTTCTGTCTCTTTCGGACTGATTGGATATCACATCCTCATTCTTCAATCCGGAAGAGAAGCCGTAAAATTATAAAAGCGTGCAACAAAAATCCAATTCTAGGGTTTTTGGTTCATTCAAATCTGAAGCTTTTTGGTAAATTAAGCTTATTTCATTATTTGGTGCATGGGTTCGTTTTGCTGCCGAATTTAAGGTCTAGGTACGATCGACTTATGGCGAAAACGAACTTTTTCAGATAAAGTTGAAACTTTTAGGGTTTTGGGTTTGTGTTCACCGAAAGCGCTTTTTAGCAGCCAATGTGATTTTTGGATCGTCCTTTTGGCAAAATTTCGGTCGTTTTTGGGATACCGGGAATAAAATTAAAGCTCCCTAAAGAAATCAATGTCTTGGGCAGGCCCAGATGACGTTTATCTCTCTACTTCTCTTGCTAGTTACTTAGACAGTAAGCTCTCTCATAAAGTCTCAGCTTTTGAGGTTTTTAAACGGGTAAATTATTTATGCTGTATGATTAATTTGTATGCTAACTGTCATCTGGGTTTGTGTTCTTTTTTAATTGTTTCTGGTGCGAAATTGAGCTATTATTTAGACATTATTTGTATTCTTGCTTCTCTTCATATTTATATACATCCATGTTTATGTGCAATAATTGCATTTTGAGGAAATCTTACCAGAATTTATTGGTTCTTATAGCCCACGGCGTCTTTTGGTTACCTGGAATGTCTCATTGAAACTTGAAATATCATTTAACATGCATGTGCGATTGGTTGATGTTTCTAATTTTGCGCTATAAACGGCTTGGTACCATAACCTGTTCAGTCTATGCAACAAGTTTTCAATCTTGTGCACCTAGAGTTATCTGGGAATCTTATTACTGCTTTGTCATATATGCGATTGTGATAAGCAGTATGGCTTGTAACTGATTGTAGTGTTGCATGTGCGTTACCATTCTTTGTAGGTAATGTGTAAACAAGGGTAACTTGATAACTTATGGATTGGTTAAGGTCCTATGGTTTAGGATTAAAGAGATGTGGGAAGCTGTGTTGATCTGGTTGATGATTGCTATTAGCTTATGTGTATAGCTGTTTACAGTAACTGTTGGGTGGAACGCTTTTGTTGCATTGATTAGTTGTTTGGGGACCTTACACTAATTTTTATGCTGCAGAGAAACTACTTATATTGCTTCGTGATGGTCGAAAACTTATGGGTTCACTCTGTTCATTTGATCAATTTGGTATGGTTTTCTGTTTTCAAATTTGTGTTATATTTTTAGATTGTAGCATGCTAATACACTTAAGTGTCTGATAATTGTATATTTATTTTGTGCAGCCAATGCCGTTCTTGAGAGTGCATGTGAGAGAGTTATAGTTGGTGACCTTTACTGTGACATCCCATTAGGTCTATATGTAATTCGAGGGGAGAATGTTGTTTTAATTGGTGAGCTGGTATGACTTCTTGTTGGTTTGTTTGGTTTCTATGAGTATTCCTTTAAGATGCACTTTCTTGTATCCTCAGACTTTTTGCATTTGATACTTTAGGACTTGGAGAGGGAGGAGCTTCCCCCACATATGACTCATGTTTCAGTTGCAGAAATTCGAAGGGTAAGCATTGTAATAATTTTATTATCTTAAAATAAATTTTGGTGTTTGTGACCACATCTTACTCAGTACCCATCAATTCTCCTTTCTTAACATGGTTAACTTGCTTGGAGTGTTCTTGGCTAGTGATGGATTATACCACATTCAATGAATTACAGATACAACTGTTAGTTTGAGAGTTGGCATCGAGTGTGTGACATGGTAACTATACAATATTAGACAGATGAAGGTCCTATTCCTAAGGCTGTCCTTATGTGAATTCCCATCAAATATACTTGTAAGAAATCCACTTGAGTGAACCATTGATGACACTGTATGTTTGTAATCATGGTGATTTGGAAGAGATGGCAGCATATAGGTTGACAATTTTATATAATTCTTTGTTCGTATTTTCAGCCATGTAGATTCTGTGACCGTATGGACTTGACATTTTTCAGGCACAGAAAGCAGAGAGGGAGGCAACAGATCTCAAAGGGACAATGAGGAAAAGAATGGAGTTCCTGGACTTGGACTAGCTTCCTGCACCCTCAGTTAAGCAAATATTAGGCAGTTGGGGGTGCAGGAGAATCCATTCAGAGCGAATGTTAACTCTGAGATCTTTGAACGATTTTCTAGAAGAATGTTTGTTTTTATGATTTGTTATTTAGTCTGTAGTACTGATTTTGTTGGTTGATGTATCAACTTTGTCTCTTTTTCTGTTATAATGTCCTCCCTCTTTGTCATCAGAATTGTTAGAAAGATGAATTTTCACTTTACACTTCTTTGTGAAGAGGATTCAATTAAACAAATTTCTTTAAAAAAGAATCGGCACTTGTTTCTTAATCTCCTTTCTTCTGTAAGAACTATGAAGGTGTACATAGATGATGAATAAATATTTCCATAATTGAACGCTATGGCACATGCCCATTTTGGGGTTCGAAACCATGGTTTTTAAAACCAGAATCGGTGCTTGTCCCAAAATGGAATTAACAATTGGATCAAGTCGCCTAAAGTCCAACTGTTAGAACCTCTCTAATTCGTATTTTGACTTAGGTTAAACCCTGTTGTTTAATGGGGTGGGGGGGAAGTGGGCGAGGGTGCGGAGTGTGGGGTTGGGTAAAGTGACATTTTCTTATGGATGCAACGAGAAATCCTTTAAGATCCATGCACTCCTCCATTTATATAAAACTTGAAATAATGTCATGTATGGTCGTGCATGAACTCTTCACAGTTATGACATTTGTTATCTTATCCAAAATTGTGTCTTAAAACGGTCGAGAACTTGTTCAATTTGAACTCGAATGCCATGCATGATCGTACACATTTACATGCACATGCATGCACCCATATAATAAATACATTGTCCAACCCACTGAATGCAAGAATGTGCATCCTTTTTGTGCATAGGCGTATATCAACCTATACTTAGAAAAATTCTAATTTTTCTCTCACGAGCAAAAGACCACATTTCTCTTTCAAGCATATAAGGACATACATTGCACATGTGCATGATCATACATCCAAAACAACATATACAAATAACGTCAATTTATATAAAATTTGAAATAACGTCATGTGTGGTTGTGCATGAACTCTTCACAGTTATGACATTTGTTATCTTATCCAAAATTGTGTCTTAAAACGGTCGGGAACTTGTTCAATTTGAACTCGAATGTCATGCATGATCGTACACATTTACATGCACATGCATGCACCCATATAATAAATACATTGTCCAACCCACTGAATGCAAGAATGTGCATCCTTTTTGTGCATAGGCGTATATCAACCTATACTTAGAAAAATTCTAATTTTTCTCTCACGAACAAAAGACCATTTTTCTCTTTCAAGCATATAAGGACATATACTGCACATGTGCATGATCATACATCCAAAACAACATATACACATAATAAATTGAAATTAGCTAACACAAGAAAATGACAAAAATGCCCTTGTGATGCCTAGGGGTATTACAAGAACTTATACGATTCATGCTTACAAAGTTTGTATTTGAAAACATTCATAACTTAAAAGAAAACCTCATTTGATACATTAGAAAAATACTAACTTTTAGTTTAAACTTGTTAAAATTTATTCACAAGTTGTTTCATAGATTGGAATATGATAACTATAGTTACAAAATAAAACACAAATGGAAAATTGTATAAGTAACGTTTGACAGTTCTTTATTGTTTGTAAAACATGAAGATTTCTTGCTATTAGTCTTATGTCACTCTTGTGAAGACCTCTATTATATATTACTACTATTGTATTACTTCATTATTTTTATGTTATATTACTATTATTATTATATTTGTTATTTTATTTTTTTTGTAATACATAGTAAGAATCCCACACATACTAAGAATGTAGACAAAAACATCAATAATTTAGATGTAATACAATGAAGCATGGTATACCTGAAAGCAACATATACATATACATATACATTCATACACATAAAGATATATATGTGTGTGTGTGTATATATATATATATGTGTGTGTGTGTGTGTGTGTCATAATGTATCCTGTACAAGTATCTATATAATAATTGTATATCATATACATAATATAGGTTAAATGTCATATCAGTATGTGAGCCACAAAAACATTTGTCTATACCAAAACTGTATCCCCTCCATAGCCACCTCTAACTTAGTCTCTAATCCTACTAACCTTCAAAAAAATGAAAAATATTAGAGAATGAGCGATAAATCACTCAGTAAGTATTTTTTATCTCTATTCACAAACATATCTCAACCCTACTTTACTATCAAAATTTAAAAAGCATTATCTTTATCATATATAGATATAATCTACAATATTCGCAATTAACCAAGAATCTTGTCTGCTTCCATATCTTATTGTGTTATGGATTTCGGTTTCTGTTAATATATTTAGCTCATTTGTTACTTGATGTATTAACTATGTTCTATTTCATGTCATGTCGTGTATGTTATGGTAAAAACATGTCTTTGCTAAAAGGTTTATATATTTATACACATACATGCACACCTTAGGCCTACTTGCTAAAAATCTCCTTATGAAAATACTGTTGTGATATTAAGATCTTATAATAAAACATCTCTAGAAATATCTACTGTGTTGATCAGACTGATGAATAAAAGGATTTGACACATTGGTCATATGAGTTCTACTACACTAACACTTGATTAGTGAACTAAAAACTAACGCATGATCAGTACTCAATTTGTAATGAGTATGGTCAATGACTATGTCCAATTTCTAACGAATGTTGGTTTCCTAATTTCTAACAAGCATGCAAACTCACAAGTTCTCTATTGTATTCATCCCTAAAATGATGTTTAAAACATCATAGTTTTCTACTTTAAAAATATGATATGGATCTTAGGATCCCTGTCTGAAAATTTTTTTTTGGCATGCCATATCATATACCTATATTATGCATGATATTATGTTTTCTTATCATAAGATTAAATTATATTTGCATTAAAGTAACTTGTTGAAGTATTTTATTTCATTTGATATATTTTATGAATTTTACCTAATGCACCATTGTGTAATATAGGACACACGATCATGCATGTTAGCACACTATCATGTTCCTTGCCTTGCACAGGCTTATTTTCACTTGCTGGACACTAACAACTCCAGTTTGTATGGTTTTACTCTATAAAAGTTAACACATGACCATGACCCTATAAGCACAGTCATGCTCCTAAGCTTTCCAGTGCACACAGTTAGCATACATGACCACGATATTATAGAAATATGACTATACAATTGTGCGCTTACGGGCACAAGATCGTGCATTATGCTTTGTTTTTGTAATATCGCACTTGAAAATTTTGACACCATGCTAATCCTAACCAATTCACCATCAAACTTATCTAACTAGTTTCATAAGCTTAATACATCACGTAGGCACATGTTTATTTCATCCATAATATCAAAAATCATACCATAATACACTAAAAACCCTTATAATCAAGTGTGCAAGCATATATGCATCAATCATGTTTTCCAAGCAAGAACTTCACCAACATACTCTTATTCCGTCATTCTATCACTTAAATATGCTAATCAAGCATCAGACATAAAATAACCATCATCTTAACTTAATACCACAGGGAATACATGTTATAAAACAGGGAAAACAGAGGTAAGAAACATTATCTATAACTGTGAAACTATTTCACTTTCTCTAACTAGTGTTTTCTCCTTAGCCGGATTGGTGGTTGCTAGCTGTTCTCTCTCTCTTGTTGGATTAGGGTTAACAAAGATGAAGAAGAGAAATTTAAGTGAAAACTATCTGAAAATCGAGAGAAATTTGACTTTATATAGGGCGCTATAGGATAGCCA
The DNA here is from genome assembly GCA_026122585.1 of Anacardium occidentale. Taxonomy (NCBI): domain Eukaryota; kingdom Viridiplantae; phylum Streptophyta; class Magnoliopsida; order Sapindales; family Anacardiaceae; genus Anacardium; species Anacardium occidentale. The sequence goes on from JAJEJH010000480.1 coordinate 55,571, forward strand.
AGGCGTATGGTTATGTGTCTATGGATGCACAGTCGTGTAATTGGAAAATTTCATATTCCCAACTTTTCTCGCATTCTCCATAAAATATTCTCCTAAAAAGACTCATACATAGGCTACACAGGCCATACAAGCCCTTTAAAGCCTCTCATAACCATTTCTTACCATAAAAATATCTATTTTAACTTTAATTTCAAACCTAAAAAAATTATTCTAATTTTGGGATGTTATAACTCTTAACTTTATCTTGACTTGTGCCTTTCATGCCTTAACCAGTCATATCTTAGAGCTTTATTTTACTTATCACCTATTAAATATAGAGGAGGAAAAAGTGAGTGCTAATGACTTAGTAAGTAATAAATCCTTGATAACCTCATGTCATATGTTAACCTATAACCTTAATATTTTGGTTGCAATACCTTAAATACATCACATTAAACTTAAAATCCTTAAGACATCTCGATAATCATACTATGATGTTGCAATATAACTTTTTCTTTTCTTTAAAAAAATTTTATATTTGTTAATTGGACTGAGTTGAAGAGGAGTTTGAAATCAAGTAGACATATTTTGCAACCATTTACTAGCAACATTCAATACTTAAGTGGTGTCCCACCCTTATGCCTATTTATCCATTCATATGTGCATTATTGTTAGACTTATACAAACTTTAGGGTGTGCACATTCATTCATTTGTATATGCACTACTTTTAGCCCCATATAGACTTTAGGGCATGCACCTAGCTCAATAAATTCCCTAATGACAACAACTCTATGAAATCTTTAAAACATTTATCTGCATATAAAATACATTTTTGTGGGCATTCTCTAAACTTTAATAACATATGGGACATGTCCCTTTTAACATACAAGTATGATCAAGCATAATTATGGGAACATGTACTTTATCATTTAGTGAACATTATATGAACATGCACACTCATATAAGAATCTTTACCACAAACACTTTTACTATCATGCTTACAATACATGAAAATCATTCATAATAACATTTGTATCCTTTCTTAATCATGAGTTATGCTTAGGACATCTATCGTGTGCATATAAAGGGTTGTGATAGCCCTTAAATAACTTTTCTCATAAAACAAGGTTATGTCATAGTAGTAGAATTTCATATTGTTGCATATGACTTATGCCCAAATTGTGTTGCAACGACACTAATATGGTGTCACGACACTAACTTTCTTGAAAGTTAGTGTAAATGTACATATAGATGGTTGTGATAGCCCTTAAATAACTTTTCTTATAAAATAAGGTTATGTCACGGTGGTAGAATTTCATATTGTTGCACATGACTTATGCCTAAATAATGTTGCAGCGACACTAATATGGTGTTGCGACACTAACTTTCTTGAAAGTTAGTGTAATATATATATATTTATGGTTGTGATGTAATAACATTTATATCATGTTACGATACTACTTTCTGGGATTTCGTTAACTCACTTTAATTGGGCCATAGTGGCACCTTTATTATGTGGTACACTAACTTGTTGCTTATTTCGATATCATTGCAACACTTTCACTATGTCGCAACATCTTCCTAAAATTTTGCAAACACATATTTATGTCACACTAATTGCAAGCCTACTAATTCTTAATTGTTATAAGATGGAAATTGATCTCCCTCTAACATCCAAAATATGTATAATTGCCTAATTTGTCAAAAAAAAAAAAAAAAAAAAACAACATTTCTTCTCATTATCACAACATTATACACATTCTAAGTACTTATTCAATACCCTATTATTCTAATTCAAAACCTTATCCAAAATCAATTTTTTTATATATATATATATATATGCAGTAATTTATAATCTTAATACAATTCCACAATTTGCTAACAAGAACCTCAATCATCACAACAATCATGCAAGAGAAAAACTTTAACATCTCAAATCAACTTAAGTAGGACCTTTATGAAATATTGCAATATTGGCTTGGGAAACTCTAGATCTACTCTTTAAGATCACTCAATTTCACTAGCCCTTTTAATTTCATTGAAATCCCCAATTTATAAAAATTAGGATTCAAAACAATTGAATACTATTCAAATCAAATTCCAAAATAAATATAAATTGGCTCACATGAACTCCAAATTGATGAAAAACATATTTAATCTCCTTTGATTTCTTTAAGAATTGCAAAATATATTAAAGGAATTTTGATGAAAATAATGACAAAAATATCACTTAGGCCCCTTAGCTTTCCCTTTTTATTTGTTAACTACCTAACTTATCAATTTCATCAATTCACCTCCATTATATTTTTAACTCTTATCTTCAACTTGTGTAAGTGTCACTTAACCCCCAAGTGTCTTAACAAAATTATATATTAAAAGAAAATACTAAAGTACTCTTAATTTATAAATATGAGGGTTAATTTTTGAAGTTTAAGGTTTACGATTTATGGTTAGCGTTTTAGCTTTGCTTTAGGGTGTAAAGTTTACGATTCATGATTTAGAGTCTATAGTTTAGGGTTTTGGAATTATGGATCCTTTTATAAATGAAAAATATATTTTTGTGCAATAGGTGTGAATTTGTTTGAATGACGCCTACCTACACGAAACTTTCTTCTTTGCCTAATTTCAATAATTTTTTTTCCTTAAATTCTTTTAAATCATTAATTCCAATAACAAAATAGCCATATATATTCATATATGGATTCGTTCAATTTGATTACTTGATTTCATAAAATTTGAGTGAAAATTGATTGATGAGAGATGAAATTCATATGGTGAATAATATGATGGTTTGCAAGCTATGCAGAGAACATAGATAGAAGTAATTCTAACATCATTTGAGATATTTGTATCAATCATCTTTAAAATAGTTGATTTAATTAATTTCCTTTATTTATAAATCTCTCAAATCAAATTTTATCATAGCAATTATTTCAAGATAAAAAGGACATAATCAATTTATAAAGATTAGCTGAATATTTAGACCAAGGAATACAATTGTTTATTGCAAAATTCACCTCGACAAGTAGAGTTGGATTCAAGTTGAATATATTTGAGTTTAGTTTTAAGTTTGGTTTGTGTAAACACTTCTCGAGATTAAGATAGCTGAATACATACGTGGAAACGAGTTTAAAATCTTTGACAGAATGAACGCGACAATAAGAATTTTGCAACACCTTAATGTTTTGTAACCTAATTTTATATGAAATTTGTCTATACTTGATATGATTTAACATGGTGTAAAGTTGAAATTATGATGTTTTCATTGTTCCACTACATATTGCTGGATTAATGTTGCTCATTTCTTTCAATTACTATGTGGTGTGGCTGAAATGATAATGATAAGTGTGACTGTTGATATAAGCACCTATAACAGATATGCAAATTAGAAAATTTGAGATTTAGTGTGTGTTAATGTTAGGAAAAATCTAAATAATCAAAAAAATAAAAATACCAGTGAAATAATATATTTTTATATATAATCAAATGAGTAATATCAATAAAATAATAATTAAACACATTTATAAGAATACTAAAATTTTTATATGGAAAACACCACAAATCCAAGGAAAAAACCACAAGATCTAGTCTAGATATAAAAAAACTTCCATTAATAAAATTAATAGATTAAATAAGTTCTTGTTCAGATTGCCTAGGACCTGTCAACATCAACAACATTACTAATAAAAGTAAATATCAACATATAAAACCAAATAGAAACAAAAAAAATTCAAATTAGATGAGTAATGCTAAAAATAACAAATAAAAAAGACAAATAATGATCAACTCTGTTTACCTTATAGCACTTGTCGTTATGAATATCATACTAAAATTTTATTACGATTGGGTAAGAATCAACCATCCATTTGAGGTAAAACACTAATTGTTCGATTAGTTATTTCACGTGATCAAAGGATGGAAAAAATAAAAAGCTTTTACTTTTCTTCTCATGCAAGCTATTTTTAATTGTTGCACACTTTTCACTACCATTTGACCAGTTATATCTTTTTTGTTGAACCCTTGATAGTTTGATGATAATAAAAATATGTTCAAATGACTAATTTATCCCTTGTATAAGTGCTTTCATGACAAAGAAAGGGAAACAACTTAAATCTTGTAGGTTTAGGTCCAACACAACTGTATGCTCTTTGAGCACTACCGTGCATATTTGTCTTGCAACTCGTGCAACAAAAACATGAGACTGTGTCGTTATCCATGCTAAGGTATGTAATTTAGCTAGAAAATTTTTAGGTTTAATATGATCGTGCTAAAGTAATGCACAACTATGTGTGTGCATTACATAGGTCCAACACTACTAGCATAACCATGCAAGCTTACTGTGCTAAGTCTTCAAGCTAAAGTTAAACACATGACCATGTCCAAATATGACACACAATTGTGTGGCAAGATTTTTTGAAGAAGCATGGGTCCTGAAGTCATGTGTTTGTATCATCTTAGGTCAAAGATGAAATTTCAAAAGCATGACCATGTTTAAGTTAGAGACATAACTATGTGACTACATCTTAAGAAAAGCATGAGACCTTTAACCGTGTAACATCATCATGTAAATGGTCAAACAATGTCAGTTAACGTGCGACCATGTAAGAATTACAATCATGATCATGTTATAAGATATATGAAGCACACCACCATATTAGTCATGCTAAGTTGATCATGTGAACACATGCTGAAGACATATTCACAACACACAAACATGCATATAAGGTACATGATCGTGCATAAGCAAAGTGGCTATTGTGTAAGTATCATGCGATAATAGTGCTCATAAGTCATATAAACTTATAGAATTCAAGTGTTAGACATAAGAAAATAAAGCATGACCATGTGTCATAAGCACATGATCATGTAGCCTTAGCGCAGATTCTATGTTTGATTGTTGGGAGTCTGATTGAGGTCATAAATGCAGTAAGCATAATCGTGCACTTTAGAAGCATGATTGTGCACCTAAAAATTTATTGTAGCTGCATTTTTTTCCACTTATTGAACGAATAGAAATTTATGGAAATGACTTTTTTCCATTTTTAACAAGAAATCAAGTATAAAAGGAGACCATTTTAAAGTAAGCAAGGTTAGAGAAACAAATTGCACACTCAAGCTTATTTACTTCATCGTTTGCTCATTCATTTTTTTTTTCTCAAGCTTACATTTATATACATTTGAGAGATTTATTCTTAAACTTATATATCAACCTATTTAGAGGAATTACCATAATTCTTTTCTTCTTCAAAATCAATTGTAAAAAGGGAAAAATTCTCTTGGTTAAAAAAACTATTGTATCTTCAGATTTTAAAAGATAGTAAAACTTTAATCGGTTGATGATTGATGAAGAAGATGTAGAAGGCTTGTGTTCAAAGCTCCAAACCTCTATAAATCGATTGAGCAAACTCTATCCCTTCTCTATTTACTTTGTGTTTATTTGAATTACATTTGTTTTTGTGATTTATTGATTGTTTTAATTGCCTTATTGCATAACTTGTTTTGTGATTAAGAAAAAGCTATCAAGCTATAAAATTTTATAATCCTATTTACTCCCCTCTAGGATTATTTTACCCGCCAAAAGGTCTTTCAATTAGTATTAGAGCTTGATCTCTAGCGTTTTTACAAAATCTAATGATTTTAGAGTTAAAAGATCCAAATTAAAATGGCTAGCAATTCTACACTAGTTTTTAGTAAGGGACAATGCATTACAAGACCAACTTTGTTTTGTATGGTTAATTACACACAATTGAAAATTAGAATGAGACACATATTAGGTTAATTGATTATAAATTGTGCAAGATCATTGAACATAGTGATTTAGTGCCAAGAGAACCTAAGACACAACAACCAAAAGTTAAAAGTGAATATAATGATAAAGATAAGAATTTGTTAAGTTTAAATGCTAAAACAATTAATATTTTATTTTGTGTTTTGGACTCTATAGAATGCAATAGAGTTTCAACATACGAATCAACTAAAGAAGCTTGGAAAATTCTCCAGATTACTTGTGAGGAAACATGTCAAGTAAAATAGTCTAAGATAGAGCTGCTATTCAAAGATTATGAACTGTTTGAAATAAAGACAAATGTGTGCACAACTAATATAAATAAAAGGTTCTCAAAATTAATGAATGATCTTAAAGGATTAGGAAAAAAGTTTGAGAATGTAGAATTAGTAAAGAAGGTCCTAAGATTCTTGCTTGAATCCTGGACTATGAAAGTTAATACTATAGAGGAATCTAACCATTTAACCAAAATGGGGATAGATTAGTTGATTGGAAGCCTTTTTACATTTTAGATCGAAGGGAAACCAAAGAGAAAAAAGGCAAAATACTAAGAGTATTACCTTCAAGGCAACTGAAGAAGAAAAAGAAGAAGAAGAGTTCTCAATGGATAAGGAGGATTTAAGCTAATTGGCAGGAAGATTTAATAAATTCTTATCAAAGAACAAGAATGTGAAGGGAAAGAGCAACCTTAAATCAAAGGGTAAGGATAAATAAGGGAATGATAAGGATTTCATTTGTTTTAAATGCAAGAAACTTGGGCATATTAAAGAATATTGCCTATTGCTAAACAAAAAGAAGAAGAAGAAGAATGAGAAGAATTTCAAGAAGAAAGAGTTTGTAGTGACTTGGAATGGTAATGACAATTTGAGTGACAAAAGTGAAAAGGAAGAAGAAAGGGCCAACTTATGCTTTATAGTTAATAGTGACTCCAAAGATAAGGTTAGTGAATCTAACTCCTTCTCTTATGATAAGTTACAAGATGCCTTTGATTCATTACTAATAAAGTTTAAAAATGTTAGCTTTAGGAACAAAATTTTGAAGAAAGACTTAATAAATTTAAAACTAAGTTTAAAAAAAGTGACACATGAGCATGATTTAACTAAACTTGAACTAAAAAAGGTATGAGATGAAAGGGACAAGATAACAAATGAATTAGAATCATTTAGAAAGATAAATTATGAATTAAAAGCAAAAATACTTAGCTCACATGAAATTTTAGGAAAATTCAAAATAAGAACTAAGAGGTTAGATAAGATGTTTGCATCTCGAAGAAGTAGTTTGAATAAAAAGGGTTTAGGCTACAAATGAAATGTAAAGATTGCTATTATGTTAGATACACAATTAGAGGATGTCCAATTAAGAATCATAACTCTTACAGAGTGAAAAGGGTTTAAGTTCTTAAGAAGACAATCAAAACTAACATACATGGACCAATAACTATTTGGGTACCAAAGAAACTTAGATAATGCTTTTGTGTATGTGTGCTTGGATGTTAAAAACAAAAGATCTAGTAAGTGGTACTTGGATAGTGGTTATTCAAGACACATGATTGGGAACAAGTACCTTTTTACTTCATTAAAGGAAAAGGATGGAGAAAGCATAAATTTTGGGGACAATTTAAAAGAAAAATTGGCTAGAATTGGCACTATAGGTAACTCCTTCCTAACTAATAATGATGTGTTATTTGTTGAAGGCTTTAAGTATAATTTACTTAGTATAAGTCAATTATGTGACAAGGGTTTCAAAGTGTGCTTTATTGTTTTGTGTTTTGAAATCATTAACACTAACACAAACAACATTACATTTATAGGACATACACATTTAAATGTCTATGTTATTGATTCACATGATATTGTATCGAATGATTTGTGTCTCATATCAACCAAAGAGCAAGATATATGGCTTTGGCATAAAAGATTAGGTTAAGCAAGCCTTGATGTTTTGGAAAAATTGTCTAAAAAGGATTTGGTCAAAGGGTTACCAAAATTAGTTTTCAAAAAGGATGAAATTTGTGATGTATATGCCTTGGATAAACAAACTAGGGCAAGTTTTATAAGCAAAAATTGTGTTTCTACCTCTAGACCTCTATAGTTATTGTATATGGACTTGTGTGACTAATCTAAGACTATAAGATTAGGTAGAAAACATTATTGTTTTGTGATTGTAAATGGTTTTTCAAGCTTTACATAGGTTTTGCTACTTACACATAAAGATAATGCTTTTAAAACTTCTGTTTCATTTATTAGAAAATTGCAAAACCAAGTAGGTTATGAAATTACTTGTATTAGAAGTAACCATGGAAAAGAATTTGAAAATTCCTATTTTGAGGCATATTGTGATGAACATGACATGGAGAATAACTTTTGAACCCCTAAGATACCTCATCAATTGAAATGGCTAAGACCATGTTGTGTAAGCATGATTTACCTAAGTTATTTTAGGGTGAATCCATAAATACATCATGCTAGATCATCAATAGGAGTATAATTAGGCTAATTTTCAAGAAAAATCATTATGACTTGTTCAAAGGGAAAAAGCATAATATTGCATATGTTTACCTATTTAGATGTAAGCGTTTTGTATTTAACAATCGATAGGATAACCTAGGACAATTTGATGCCAAATCAATGAAACAATTTTTCTAGGATATTCTTCCACCTCCAAAGCATATAAAGTCTTCAACAAAGGAACACTTATTGTTGAAAAATCTATACATGTGATATTTGATGAGTCTTTTTCTAAGTATGTAAATAGGTCAAGTGATGATCAAGTGGTAGAGCTTATAAAGGATCTTAAAATTAATTATGGCCCCACTCTAAAAGAATAAGACACTCAAGTTGAGGTAGTACAACAAGATAAAGTGCAAGTGCAACCTTAAGAAGTGTAGAGAGAGATCTTTTTCCCAAGAGCTAAGGATGAAGTCAAAGAGGGAGAGATCATTAGTAACCCATCCCAAGGGGTGAGAAAAAGAGCTTCAATAAGAAACACTTGTGAATTTGTGGTTTTCTTATCACAAAGGGATCCAAAAAGGGTTGATAAAGCCTTGGAAGATAAAAGTTGGGTATTGGTTGTGCAATAGGAGTTAAACTAATTTGAGAGGAATTAGGTATGGAAACTAGTTCCTAGGCTAATAGATCATCTCGTTATCGACAAAAATTGAGTAGGCTAAAACAAAGTGGATGAATCCAGAGTTTTTATTAGAAATAAGGCTAGACTAGTTGCTCAAGACTACTTTTAAGTGGAAGGTATTGATTTCGATGAAACCTATGCTCTTATACCTAAATTAGAAGCAATTAGAATATTACTTGCTTATGCAAACCATTTAGATTTTAAATTACTTCAAATGGATGTTAAAAGTGCTTTTTTAAATGCTTTTATCCAAAAGGAGGTGTACATAGAACAACCTCCTAGTTTTGAAAATCCTAGCTTTCTAAATCATGTTTTTAAACTTACAAAAAATTTTATGGTCTATAACAAGCTCCTAGAGCTTGTTATAAACCGTTGAGCACTTTTTTTAATAAAAATAGCTTTTTAAAATGAAAGGCGGACTACTTTTAAGAGGAAGGTATTGATTTCGATGAAACCTATGCTCTTATACCTAAATTAGAAGCAATTAGAATATTACTTGCTTATGCAAACCATTTAGATTTTAAATTACTTCAAATGGATGTTAAAAGTGTTTTTTTAAATGCTTTTATCCAAAAGGAGGTGTATATAAAACAACCTCCTAGTTTTGAAAATCTTAGCTTTCTAAATCATGTTTTTAAGCTTACAAAAAATTTTATGGTCTATAACAAGCTCCTAGAGCTTGTTATAAACCGTTGAGCACTTTTTTTAATAAAAATAGCTTTTTAAAATGAAAGGTGGATACCACATTGTTTATTAAAAGACATAAGCACAATATTTTAATTGTACAAATTTATGTTGATGACATCATCTTTGGTATTACTAATGAATCTTTATGTAGAGAGTTTTCTAAGATGATGTAGAGAGAGTTTGAAATGAGCATGATAGGAAAGCTAAATTACTTTCTTAGGTTTCAAATTAAGCAATTAAAGGAAAGACTCTTACTTAACTAATTAAAGTACACTTAAAACCTCATCAAAAGATTCAAGATGCATGATGCCAAGGAACAAACAACCCCATGAGCATTTCAGTAAAGCTTGACAAGAATAAGGAAGGTAAAGATATTGACATGAAGACTTATAGGAGCATGATAGGTGTATTATTATATTTAATTGAATCTAAGCTAGATATCACATTTAGTGTATGCATGTATACATGTTTTCAAGCTAATCCTAAGGAATCTCATTTAAAAGCTATAAAACAGATTTTGAGGTATCTTAAAGGAATATCTAATGTTGAGTTATAGTACTCTAAAAACTCAACATTTGAATTACATGCATTTTTGGATGCTGATTTTGGAGGATGTAGAATTGATAGGAAAAACATTAGTGGCACATATTAATTTTTAGGTAAATGTTAGTTTCATGGTTTTCCAAAAAGTAAAATTCAGTTGCAACTTCTATTAGAGTAGCTAAATACATTTTTGTGACTAGTTGATGTGCCTAAATTCTTTGGATAAAACAATAACTTCTAGATTTTGGTTTTGAAAAAGAAAGAACTCCAATTTATTGTGATAACACTAGTGTCATTCAACTTTCAAAAAATCGTATATTACATTCATTAACTAAACACATTGAAGTTAGGTATCTTTTTGTGTGTGATCACGTTAGCAATGATGATATTGTACTTGAATTTGTTGATTCTAACCACTAGCTTGTTGATATTTTCACTACGCCTCTTAATAAGGAAAGATTTCCTTATATAAGGAGGGAGCTTGAAATGATTGATGTAATACAAGTAAGTGCCTAATGTCTTAATTTTTAGTTTGCATAATGTTTGTGCTAGTTGGTTGTTGATGTGGTTGCTTAACGAATTGAAATATGTTATGCCCTATATTGAATATATTTGAGCTTTTAGTATAATGTGTATTGCATGATACGTATGAATGAGCGTGTTTGGTTTTAAATGCAACTTTGAATTGAATCAGTGTAATTTTTTAGTTGACATCAATCAACACTTGAATTCATATAGCAAAAGCCTTATTGGATCAAAATATCTAAGTTTCGTCGCTTGTGATGTTTTGATGAATTTTATTTAAAGCTGAAATTTTATGCATAATATGTAAGTCTGTGTGTTTTAGGTCACACACAACCTTATGTCATAATTGTGCAACTGTCATGTAGAAATTTTATACGCAAGCGTATCCTTGCATGACAAACAAGATCATGTTTCCAATTCATGCACGATCATGTATATCTTTAAAATTTCGCACATACTTGCACACACGACAAAACACGCATACATGGGCATGTGTTTTAAAATTTTAGAAGGTTTTAAAAATTTTGCAAAAACATGATTGTACAACTGTCATCATGATCGTACAGAATTTGGGGCATTGCAAAATAAGGTAGACACATGATTGTGTAGTCGAGTAATGGTCATGCACACATAAATATATAAGCAGATTCTAGTTTTTATTTCATTTTCATGCAATTCTCAAAAACCTAGCCGCGTATTCTCTCAATCTCTCATCAAATTTTCCTAAATTTTTTACATGCATTTGCTTATGAACTCATTTTCATAAGTTTCTCTTGCATTTGTACAACTTTTTTAACTTGATTTTCACATCAAATTGAACAATAAAGGTTTTAGAAAGTAGGTTTTCAAGAAAATTTAAAATAGAGCCTTTAGGCTAAGTCATATTTTCAACATAGCTTTAGCATGACATACATGTCATAACATTCATGATTAGGAGAAGATTTAAGATAAGATTTAAAAGATATCATGAAAATAAATAAGAATATTAAGATAAGACAATATAAGAGTAAAGAATCAAGTCATAAGAAGTAAAAGATTTATGAATCAAGACATTAAGATAAGAATTTAAGGTAAGGGTTATGTATGAAGGTTTAAGAGTATGCTTACTGAGTGACTTATCACTCAGTCTAATTCCCTTTTCTTATGGGTTTCATTTCTTGTCTTTTAGGTAGCTATATTCAAAAGGTTGCCAGTATCTTGAGACTATGTAAAATTGTTTTTTAGTTCATGATTCAATATGTGTTTCATGTATAGTTTATGTTAATAGAGTTGATGTTTTCAAAACAATTTTATAATTCATGATTTGTAAATATTTTCAGTTTTACATATGATTAATAAAAGTGATATCTAAAAAATATAAGTAACATGATTGGTTGTGGCACTTTTATATTTTTAAATATATATAATAGTATTACACATTTTTTTTTACCAAAACCCTTTACAACTAATCTTACCTTGTACCTTGGTTGTAAGCTATTATTTCCATTTTTATTATGGAAACCCATTTTTTCTTCAAAGGTCTCTTATCTTTCGGTTGTTTCATCAATTCAGAAGTATGGTTCTCATGCAAGGAATTCATCTCATCTTGTATGGCTTTTATCTATTTATCCCTGTGAGAATTAGCCATGGCTTTTTAAGCACTTTAGTTCTCCCCAATCAATTAGTAACACATACTCATGAACCAAATATCTTTAGAAAGGTTTCTTGTCTCAACTAGATATTTTAACTTCAATATTAGAAAGTAACTTTAAAGCTAGTTGATCAACATGTTCGTCACTATCAACCTTAAAAGTATCATCATGTGTGTACTCATCAACCTGCTCCTAAACATCTTCATCATCACTAGGATCTGAGGTAGAAGTCTTTGGACTTAAATCAACAAGCAACTTACCAATAAAAGACTTTGACATTTCATGTTTATCAATGTCCTCGATGGTTTAGTCTTCAAGAAATACTACATCTTACCTTTTTATCAATAAGATCTCATAATTTGTAACCAAACTCATTATTGTGCCCATAACCTAAGAAGAACCACTATTTAGACTTGCATCGAGTTTTAACCTCTCATCTCTTGAAATGTGAACAAATGCCTTATAGCGAGAAACTCAAATAATTACAAGAAACGTCTTTCTCCCTCAAAACTTTTTTCTGGCACATTTGAAGAAAGGTTAATTTGTTTCATTATAGTTAACATTATTTCACCCGAAAAGGTTTTAGAGAGTTTAACATGATAAAACATAAATTTGATTATCTCCACAATGGTACTATTCATTCGCTCAATGACTTCATTCTATTAAGGTATTTTAGGAATAGTTTTTTGTAACTAAAGTACCATGATCTTTACAGTACTACTTAAAAGGACCTTTATATTCACTTTATTATTTATATGAACATATTTTAACTTTCGTTTGTTTGCTCTCTCAAGAGTAGAATAAAAGTACTTGAATACAATCAACAACTCACCTTTACTTTTCAAAGGATAAACCTATAACTGCTTGTAACAATCATCAATAAAGGTAATAAATATAAACAACCATCAAGAATACTATCTTTCATAATACAAATATCAGTATGAATTAAATCACAAACTTGTGAACTCTTCTGAATTAATACAAATATCTTTCAGACATATCTTTATATTGTAAAATAACCTCTATCCTTGGCTTTCAAATATAATAATTAGATGAAGTCAATTTAAATATATTGCTACCAAAATCCCCTATTATGAATATATAATAAAAACCTAACTGTTATGAATAAGGTTTCGATACCAATTTGTTTGGAAAAATCTAAATAATCACAAATTTAAAAATACCAACGAAATAATATGTTTCTCTCTTTGTGTAATCAAATGACAATAGTAACAAAATAATAATCAACCATGAAAACCCTAGAAAGCGAAGGCAAAAAACTATAGGACCTAGTTTAAACAAAAAAACTTCTACTAATAAAATTAATTGGTACAATAAGTTCTTCTCTAAATTACTTAGAAGTTATTAAGATTAATAATATTATTAATAAATGTGGATATCAACAAATAAATTGAAACGAAAAAGAAAGGATTTAAATTAAGTAAATATGTCAAAAACTAACCAACGAAGAAGACAAATGATCAGTTCCGTTTAATTTGTAAAACTTGTCAATGTAAACAACTTACTATAATTTTATCACGATCGGGCAAAAATTGGCTATCTGATCAAAACAAATTACTGATTTTTCTATATGTTATTTCATACGAGAAAAGGAGGGACAAATCAAAATCTTACTTCTACTTTTCTCCTCACGCAACTTATTTTTATTTGTTGGACACTCTTCACTGTCAAAGTCATATATTTTATTCTATTTTTTATTGAGTCCACTTGCATGACCCAGTCAACAGTTAATTTGATTGAAAATTAATGGAATTGAGTTACTTCATGTCATAGATCATAAAGGGTGTTGTATCGGTGACATTACTTTGATTTTGCAAAATTAGTGACATTACTCTTTGTACTATTTTTATTGTTGAAATTGGAATTTCTTCAACTTTGTACTGCATTTACGAAGTGTAGTTGCTTGGCTCAGCTAAATTGAGGTTGTTATGATTGTTATAATAAGTCACCACATGTAATAGAAATCTTTTGTAGCCCAATTTTGTTTGACAAAGAACTTATTTTTTGGAACAACTGGAGGATTTTTAATTTAAGCCTAAGAGTTTAGTACGGAAGTCCATGCTTGTTGTCAATGCTTATTGGGTCCTTTTTTTACTACTTATTCAATTACTACTTATGGGAGAAGAGTTTACAAGAGCAGAGCTTGTTAGAATAAAGACTTTATGTAAAACTTGTTGTTTGGTTAGACATATATAAATGGGTTTTACGGTTTTAAATTACCCAAAAAGACTTTAATATACTTGAAGAGTGAGACAAATTTATGAAAGGGTATGGTGATATTTATTAAATTTCAACAATTTGAATAAACTAAAGAAGATTTTATTTGAGAAGCTCAAAGTACATTAAACAAGCTTGTAGTCTTCCTATTCAATAAGCAATTTACTTCAATGTTGGTACATTTTATACTCTCTTTCACTCAATTTCCTTGATCCCTTTTTCATTGCTTATTAATAATATAAGTGAAAACAAACACTTGTCATCAAGTCTTTACTAATGTATTGGTTCAATTGCCTGTTTAAGTTAATCAATTCAGACTTAAGCTTGAGATCTAGTTCATGATCATTTAAGGCATGAGCCACTAAGCTAAATAAAATATAGATATTCATTTGTTTTACTTTTTATTAACTTATTCATAGAAAATATATATATATATATATATATATATATATATATATATATAAAATTTTTGTAATATTGGAATTCAATTTAGCACTCTGTAAATGAATATTATAAGTCCTTGTGTGAATTTGAAATAAACAGTGAAAAAGTTATTTTAATAGGGATTCAAGAAAATGCTCACATTTTAATATACATAATCATAAAAGAAGAATGAAGCTTTTATACTCCTAAAAAGCTCTTGAGAAATATAAATAAACACATGGCAAAAACCAAAAACTTACTTATTAATTGGATTTAGATTGTTCAACTTTTATAGAAGAGAAAATGGAGTGAAGAAACAGGAGTCAAGGATCTTTGCATGCATTGAATTTTGTTGTTGGTGGTGGAAGTAGTAGTAGTAGAGGATCTTCTCAAGTATTAAGGCAATCAAAAGAGGAGGAAATATAATTGAGAAACCCTAGCAATGACATCTATTAGAAGACATTGAAGTTTATATATAGGTGGTTGAAGATTTTAACCTATTAGATGATGATGAACATATAAATTTTAGGAAAGACAAGGTTGCACCTGAAGGTCAACAAAGTGTTTCAAGCTCCCTACCTTTATTATCCTAATGAAATGAAAATGAAAGACATTAGTGCTCTAGGAATTTTTTCCCTAAAGTGATGTCCATAATAGTTGGAGACACTCGATTTGTTAATCAATAAATTCTATAAGAAAAGATTGAACTATAGAGGACAAATTCTACAATGCACTTGCCATGACACATGGAGCAATGTGTAGAGAGAAAAAGCCATTGTGGGAAGAAATTCTCCCTAAAGGTCAAACCATGTTAAGCTGAGGTCTTTGAATCCCTCACAAATCGACCAATTATAAAGATGAGTGGGAAGTACATGCCTATGTGCGTAGGGACATAAAAATATGTCATAGCATTCATGATTAGAAGAAGATTTAAGATAAGATTTAAAAGATATCAAGAAAATAAATAAGAATATTAAGAGAAGATAAAATAAGAGTAAAGAATCAAGTCATAAGAAGTAAAAGATTTATGAATCAAGACATTAAGATAAGAATTTAAGCTAAGGGTTATGTATGAAGGTTTAAGAATATGCTTACTAAGTGACTTATCACTCAGTCTAATTCCCTTTTCTTGTGGGCTTCATTTCTTAGCTTTTAGGTAGTTGCATTCAAAAGGTTGCCAGTATCTTGAGACTATGTATAATTATTTTTTAGTTCATGTTTCAATTTGTGTTTCGTGTACAATTTATGTTAATAGAGTTGATGTTTTCAAAACAATTTTATAATTCATGATTTGCAAATATTTTCAGTTTTACATATGATTAATAAAAGAGGTATCTAAAAAATATAAGTAACATGATTGGTTATGATTTCAGTTCTATATAAGTTTAAGTTAAGAGTAAGTAAGTAATTTTTGTGGCACTATTATATTTTTAAATATATATAATAGTGTTACACTTTTTTTTTACCAAAACCCTTCACAACTAATCTTACCTTGTACCTTGGCTGAAGCTATTATTTCCATTTTTATTAGGGAAACCCTTTTTTTCTTCAAAGGTCTCTTATCTTTTGGTTGTTTCATCAATTCATAAGTATGGTTCTCATGCAAGAAATTTATCTCATCTTGTATGGCTTTCATCTATTTATCCCTGTAAGCATCAATCATGGCTTTTTCATAGCACTTTAGTTCTCCCTAATCAATTGGTAACACCTACGCATGAACCAAATATCTTTAGAAAGGTTTCTTGTCTCAACTAGATATTTTAACTTTAGTATTAGAATGTAACTTTAAAGTTGGTTGATCAACATGTTCGTCACTATCAACCCTAAAAGTATCATCATGTGTGTACTCATCAACCTGCTCCTAAACATCTTCATCATCACTAGGATCTGAGGTAGAAGTCTTTGAACTTAAATCAACAAGCAACTTATCAATAAAAGACTTTGACATTTCATGTTTATCAACGTCCTCGATGGTTTGGTCTTCAAGAAATACTACATCTTTGTTTATGATGACCTTTTTATTAATAGGATCTCATAATTTGTAACCAAACTCATCATTTTACCCATAACCTAAGAAGAACCACTATTTAGACTTGGCATCGAGTTTTAACCTCTCATCTCTTAAAATGTAAACAAATGCCTTATAGCCAAAGACTCTCGAATAATTACAAGAAACGTCTTTCTCCCTCAATACTTTTTTCTGGCACATTTGAAGAAAGGTTAATTTGTTTCATTATAGTTAACATTATTTCACCCGAAAAGGTTTTAGAGAGTTTAACATGAGAAAACATACATTTGATTCTCTCTACAATGGTTATGTTCATTCACTCAATGACTTCATTCTATTAAGGTATTTTAGGAATAGGATTTTGTAACTAAGAGACCATGATCTTTATAGTACTACTTAAAAGGACCTTTATATTCATTTTATTATTTATATGAACATATTTTAACTTTCGTTTGTTTGCTCTCTCAAGAGTAGAATAAGAGTACTTGAATACAATCAACAACTGACCTTTGCTTTTCAAAGGTTAAACCTATAACTACTTGTAGCAATCATCAATAAAGGTAATAAAATATAAACAACCATTAAGAATACTATCTTTCATAATACAAATATGAGTATGAATTAAATCACAAACTTGTGAATTCTTCTGAATTAATACAAATATCTTTCACACATATCTTTACATTGTAAAATAACCTCTATCCTTGGCTTTCAAATATAATAATTAGATGAAGTCAATTTAAATATATTGCTACCAAAATCCCTCATTATGAATACATAATAAAAACCTACTTGCTATGAATAAGGTTTTGATACCAATTTGTGGGAAAAAATCTAAATAATCACAAATTTAAAAATACCAACGAAATAATATGTTTCTCTCTTTGTGTAATCAAATGACAATAGTAACAAAATAATAATCAACCATGAAAACCCTAGAAAGCAAAGGTAAAAAACTGTAAGACCTAGTTTATATTAAAAAACTTCTACTAATAAAATTAATTAGTACAACAAGTTCTTCTCTAAATTACTTAGAAGTTATTAAGATTAATAACATTACTAATAAATGTGGATATCAACAAATAAATTGAAACAAAAATGAAAGGATTTAAATTAAGTAAATATGTCAAAAACTAACCAACGAAGAAGACAAACGATTGGCTCTGTTCACTTTGTAAAACTTGTCATTGTAAACAACTTACTAAAATTTTATCACGATCGGGCAAACATTGGCTATCTGATCAAAGCAAATTACTGATTTTTTTATATGTTATTTCGTACGAGAAAAGGTGGGAAAAATCAAAATCTTACTTCTACTTTTCTCCTCACGCAAGCTATTTTTATTTGTTGGACACTCTTCACTGTCAAAGTCATATATTTTATTTTACTTTTTATCTAATTTGGTTGAGTCCACTTTCATGACCCAGTCAACAGTTACTTTGATTGAAAATTAATGGAATTAAGTTACTTCATGTCATAGATCATAAAGGGTGTTGTATCGGTGACATTACTTTGATTTTGCAAAATCAGTGACATTACTCTTTGTACTATTTTTATTGCTGAAATTGGAATTTCTTCAACTTTGTACTACATTTATGAAGTGTAGTTGCTTGGCTCAGCTAAATTGAGGTTGTTATGATTGTTATAATAAGTCACCACATGTAATAGAAATCTTTTGTAGCCCAATTTTGTTTGACAAAGAACTTATTTATGGGAACAATTGGAGGATTTTTAATTTAAGCCTAAGAGTTTAGTACGGAAGTCCATGCTTGTTGTCAATGCTTATTGGGTCCTTTTGTTGCTACTTATTCAATTACTACTTATGGGAGAAGAGTTTACGAGAGTAGAGCTTGTTAGAGTAAAGACTTTATGTAAAACTTGTTGTTTGGTTAGACATATATAAATAGGTTTTACGGTTTTAAATTACCCAAAAAGACTTTAATATACTTGAAGAGAGAGACAAATTTATGAAATGGTAAGGTGATATTTATTAAATTTCAACAATTTAAATAAACTAAAGAAGATTTTATTTGAGAAGCTCAAAGTACAATTAAACATGCTTGTAGTCTTCCTATTCAATAAGCAATTTACATCAATGTTGGTACGTTTTATACTCTCTTTCAATCAATTTCCTTGATCCCTTTTTCATTGCTTATTAATAATATAAGCGAAAACAAACACTTTGTCGTCAAGTCTTTACTAATGTATTGGCTCAATTGCCAGTTTAAGTTAATCAATTTAGACTTAAGCTTGAGATCTAGTTCATGATCGTTTAAGGCACGAGCCACTACGCTATATAAAATATAGATATTCATTTGTTTTACTTTTTATTTAACTTATTCACAAGAATATATATATAACTTTTTCAATATTGGAATTCAGTCTAGCACTCTGTAAATGAATATCATAAGTCCTTGTGTGAATTTGAAAATAGACAATGATAAAGTTATTTTAATAGGGATTCAAGAAAATGCTTACATTTTAATATACATAATCCTAAAAGAAGAATGAAGCTTTTATACTCTTAAAAAGCTCTTGAGAAATATAAATAAACACATGCCAAAACCCAAAAACTTATTTATTTGTTGGATTTAAATTGTTCTACTTTTATAGAAGAGAAAATGGAGCGAAGAAACGTGAGTCGAGGATCTTTGCATGCATCAAATTTTGTTGCTAGTGGCGGAAGTAGTAGTGGTAAAAGATTTTCTCGAGTATTAAGGCAATCAAAAGAGGAGGAAATATAATTGAGAAACCCTAGCAATGACATCTATTAGAAGACATTGAAGTTTATATATAGGTGGTTGAAGATTTTAACCTATTAGATGATGATGAACATATAAATTTTAGGAAAGACAAGATTGCACCTGAAGGTCAACAAAGAGTTTCAAGCTCCTTACCTTTATTATCCTAATGAAATGAAAATGAAAGACATTAGTGCTCTAGGAATTTTTTCCCTAAAGTGATGTCCATAATAGTTGGAGACACTCGATTTGTTATCTATAAATTCTATAAGAAAAGATTGAACTATAGAGGACAAATTCTACAATGCACCTGCCATGACACATGAAGCAATGTGTAGAGAGAAAAAGCCATTGTGGGAAGAAATTCTCCCTACGGGTCAAACCATGTTAAGTTGAGGTCTTTGAATCCCTCACAGATAGACCAATTATAAAGATGAATGGAAAGTACAAACATAACTTGTTTGAGTTATTTATCAAATTTTAAATCATCAATATTACAAACTACATCCTAGTTAAGTTATTTAAATAATATATTTGTAATTATAGGTTCGAAAGGTATTTGCTCACATAATTTTAATCGATAAGTTTTCCTTTAATGTTGTTAAGCATATTGGATTCAACTTCTATTGTAATGTTTTGTAGCTCTTACATAAGAAAATTGAACAAAAACAAGTGAAGTCTGATTGTGATTGAATTATTGAGGTAGAAGCAATGAAATTGAAAAAAAGTTTTCCATAACCTTAAAAGAATAAGTGTGACAACCAACCCGTGAAAGTCAGATATGCAAAACATAGAGTATATGGTGGTTATAATGTATTGGGTGGACCTGAAAACATGAAATTTAGAGAAACACATAATAAGCTTTGTCAATGTACCTCTTTTTTAGAGAGAGAAAGATATCGCAAAGGCATTGTACAAATGTTTTCAAAAACGAGCCATTGAGATGAAGGTAATTTTCAACAAAGTTGACTCACGAATAATATGATTTTTTTAACATTATTATTATTTAAATTTTTTAAATCAATTCAATTCAATGTGATTTTGTTTCAGTAGAATGGTCTTCTTAAGCTATAAATTAGGATTAAATGAGGGATTATGTAATAAAAATTTTAGAGGGTTCAAGGGTAAAATAGTCATTTAGAGTCTGTATGTGGCTTATGTGTAGGTCTCTTTGGGACACTTTTCCATGCATAGTACAAGAAAGAGGGAAATCTAGAATTTTTTGGATGCTTGATCGTACATCCATACTGTCTCGCCGCCATATATATAAACAAATTTTTCTCTTATTTCGATAAGTTCACCCTTTCCTTCTTCTTCCTTTTTAGCCAAACTTAACCTTAGAATTTTGGGAGATCAGATGGGAGCAACCAATCAAGCCAAAGTATAAGATCAATCTAGGAAGATAGAGATCAATAGCAACTTGAGAGGTAAGTAATTTCCCCACCTCTTCCCCTATTTTTCCTAGCATGTATTCCTCTATTTTGAGATAAGCTCGGATGAGAAACATGTTTGATGAGTTAATAGAATGAAAAGTATGATTAGGTGATAATATATAAGAGATTTGATGAAGTAGCATGCTTTGAAACATCCTTAGTATACATAAGTGTACATACATATTGTTTAATGGTTTTCAACATGCTTTAATGAAAATTGATGTTATTTTATGGGGAAAATATGTACATAATAACATGATATTCATGTATAATTGTTAGAATAAGCTTGACTGAAGATTGAGTGAGATTTAATAAAGTTTGTGTCGGATCTGTAATTTTTAGATTCAAAGTTATAAAAGTAAAGCATGGAGCACGACTGTGCGCCTAATAAACGCATGACCATATTGTTATATTTTTATATGGTTACAATCGTATATGCATACAAATGACTAAGGTCAAAGCGATAATGCCTTGAGGGCATACAATCGTGCATCTTAGGTTACAGTTATGTGCATGTTTAGTTTAGCATGATTGTGTCTAAGGGTCATAACCATGAAAGAGCTAGTGTTTGCAAGCCTACGTGACATAAGACCAAAATTGTGTACGAGTGCATGATCATGTGTCCTGTAATATCTCAAGGTTAGAATGGTTTTTTAAGCCTAGATCAGGGATAAAAGAGAGATTTTATAGTCAGAAATTTACCTCACTGAATTCTGAAGGTAAAATAGTCTTTTTATAAAGGATTTATATGGTTTGTGCTTGATATACAACTATGTCTTGAAAACATGTTCATGTGCCCTTTGTGTGAAGAGCACGAATATGCACCTTAGAGGCATATGATTGTGTGTCTTCTTTACATTGTATAGCTTTACAAAGAAAGATCATGTTTAAGCTAGCTTATTCTTAGTTTCCCTTTCCCTTTCTCTTTAACTAACCCTAACCAAATTTTCAAAAGAGATTTAGCTAGTTTCTAATAGCTAATACAACCAAGATTCAATCAGAGTTAAAAAAAATAAAGATCCTTAGCAGTTTCAGTAACTATGTCCTTACTTTTTTCCTGTTTCCTTTGTATGTAAATCCCTGGATGAGTTTGGTTAGAAATTTAGCATGATTTTGAGATAAAGAAGCTTGTTGTGTGCTAGAATAAGTTTATTCATAGAGATTTTGAGATTATGAGAGTTTTGGCTGGTTTTCTAGGTCTCCCAAGTGTTATTATATATCGTAAAAGCATGATAGATACATAACCATGTGCTCATAGGCATACGACCGTGTAGTACCATTTTTGTGGTAACACGCTCGTGTAGGTTGTTGTGCACACCTAGATAAGTTTGGAAATATGCTCCCAATTCCACATCCATCATGTATACATAACACAGAATTATTGGGAAGACAGTTACATGCCTATGTGCGTAGGGATATGGTTGTGTGTTTGGCACAAATGACCATGTGTCCTAAAACGCACGACCTTGCAATAAGCCAATTTCAATAAAACTATCCTAGAAGCTAGTGCGCCTTGATGCATGACTATACACATGCTCATGCACTTAAAGAAAATAGTAGAAATAATAAAATAAGAGCAGAACATAGAAGAGAAAGAAAAATAAAAAAGAAAAGATAAAATATTTTTCCAAAATCACACTTTCAATCTCACATTAGTATAAGAAACTCAACAACAGCATAGAACAACGTAATCGTGCTAGGTTATGATTAGAAAATAGAACAAAAATAGGAAAACAATAGTAAAGGCTAGTAAAAATATTCATAAAAAAAATTGTGTACACAAAACTTATTAACAAGTTTAATAAGTCACAAAATTAGAAGCTTTAGTAAGAATACATGAACAAAACTATAACAACTGTATAGTTACATAGAATATAATCAAAGAAAGAGAAATAATAAGATTTCATGCATGAATAGTATCATTTAGCATGACATTTCAAAGCAGTATTTTCAGAAAAAGGGATTAAGTAATCCATATGCATCAGTTTTTTAGTATTAAGCCTAATATCCGAGTTAGTTATTAAAGATGAATGTGAGGGGGCATATATAGGATTTTATCTTTCTAATAGTGGTCAAATTAGTTAGATTTCAACTTACTAGTCTAATAACTGATATGGTAGGATTTTTAGTTTACTGGCACTTTGTTGGTATGGTTCATCCCACATGCCCAAAATGTCGAATCCTTGTGTTTATTAGTTTGATCAGCATAGTAGGTATCTTCGGATATACAGAGATTTCAGAAATAGTTTTCATATAACTTTTTCAATATTTTAGGATATTTAAATCCTATCAGTAGCAATTTTTAGTTAATAGGCACAAGGACAAATAACATGTTTTCAACATACTTCTTACCATTAGATAACATCACATGACATGAATCAGAATACAAAAAGCAAGATTAGAGAGAAGTAAATCATGAGTGATAAACAGAAAATAATAGAAACTAGTTGCAGTCATAAATAAAAACCTAAAAGAATTTAGTTAAGATCATAAGAGAACTTGAGAGTACTTTAGATCTCATAAATCAAATAAGACGAAAAACAAGATTATGAATATAAAAAAGAGAACTAAATAAGCTAGTTCTAGTTAGATCCCTTTTCATTCTGCATTGTATATGTATACTCATATACATAGTTATGACAAGGTATGAAACAAAGCTTAAGTAATGAGTTTCAACAATAAGTTAAGCTAGAGTAAAAGAAGTTATTAAGGTATCAGGAACTTGGTTAAGTTCTCCAGTTAGCAACTAGCTACCAAGGGTAGAGATAGGAGATGTTTACTGAATGACTTGTCACTTATCGTTTTTTGTTTCTTTTCTTGTAGGTTAGTGTTTTGGGGAGCTAAGCTTGGAGCACGAGATGACTGGAGAGTGAGATATGGCTTGAGCGGATCCTCACATGTTTTTTTTAGTTTATGTATGCATGTACATATATGTATTTAGTTTTTAATAGATAACATGTTGGTGGCTCACATGCTTTGTATTACTTATATATATGAGATGTAAAGTATCAATTATGTATTTTCAAATATTAATATTAATATGGGATGTAAAACATCAATTTTGTATTTTTAGATATTAATATTAATATAAGTAATAAAATATGAGTTTTATTTAAAATAATGTACAGTGGGTTTTAGTTTCCTATCACATTATTATTCGTAGCTTCTTCATACGGTGTTTTCAGTTAAGCTATCAGAATGGAACGTACTGTTATATTTTAAAAAGGTATTTCAGTTGAAAAAAAAAAAAGAAAACTAGACTACAATAATATATAGTAGCGGGTGTCTTATGTCCAAAAGTGTACGACTGTGCAATATGAGACTTCTAGAACAAAAACTTAATAGTTAGTTTAGTTTACACAAAATCACAACCAGAAAAGTATATAAACATACAAAATAGTAAACAAAGTTATAGAATCAAGAACTTTAATAAGAAATATACAAAACAATATATAGAGTCAGAATTAGAACTTTATACGAAAATATAGAATTAGAAATAAAATAGTATACAAAGGAATATAACAGTATACGAAGATACAAAAATAAGTTACAAGCATAAGAAACTTAATAAGAAGCCAAGATGATTAAATATCATGTGTGATAGCATTACAAAACATGACATGCCTAAAATTGGGTTCTTAGAAAAATGGATCAAGGGATCCAAATGCATGTTTAAATAGAGATAAGATGTTTTAGATATTGATCATTTTTAGAGGTGAATATAAGCTAACACTTGTGAGATCAGTTTTTAGCTTACTGACCTTGTGTTAGTATAGATCAGATTTTCAACTTCCTGATACCAATATTAGTATGGTAGTATATTTCAACTTACTGGTATATCTCCAATATGGTATAACTTTCATGGCTATAGTGTCAAATGCTTGTATTCATTAGTCTGATTAACACAATTAATTTGGATGTAACTCTTAAATACAATATATGTGTATATATATATAATAGATTTCAAATGCATTATTATTCTAGGACCTTTAGATCCTAAAAAATGATTTCAAAAAGTAGGCTCAATGGCCAATACAAGATTTTCAGCTACTTCATATCATGTCATACACAGTATGAGATGAAACAATGTAAAGAAATTATGATAAGTAATAGTAAAACAAAGAAAGACTTATAAGACCAGAAATAAGTTAAGCAAAAAAAAAAAAAAAAACAAAACAAAACATATCAGATAATAAATAAGTTAAGAACTAAGGTAAGAAAGAAAATCATAAAGCTTCTTGACAAGTCACGAAGTTAAACAAAGTAAAAACTTGCTTAGGATAGAGATAAGAATTACTTACTAGGTAACTCGTCACTCATCCCTTATATTTTTTCTTTCTTAAAAATAATATCTTTAGATTTTCAAAGTAAACATAATCGCAACCAACTTAAACTCATGCATAGAATACCTTAGCTTAAACTCTTTTAAATGCATAAAAGCATAAGTTATCATTTTACCATATTTTATCAATACAATACCGGCACCTTGATAAAAAGCATCAACATAAACATCATACTTTAAACCTTCCTCAGGAATGCTAAAACTGGAGCATTAATTAACGTTTTTTTTAACTCTTGAAAACAAGTCTCATACTCATTAGACCACTTGAAAGGAACCTTTTTTCTAATCAAAGTAATGAGTGACCTAGCTAACTTGGAAAACCCTTTGACAAACCTTTTATAATATCTAACCAATCTAAGAAAGTTGTTAACCTCTTAAACTGTCTTTGATCTTTGCCAACTTAATATAACTTCTAACTTTCTTAAATCAATAAAAAAAACCATTGACTAAAACTACATCGCTTAAAAATGTCATATTATCTAACCAAAATTCATATTTAGAAAATTTGGTATATAACTACTTTTTTCTCAACCTTTACAATATAATCTTTAGATACTGCTCATGTTCCTCCTAACTCTTTGAGTACACTACAATATCATCTATAAACACCACCAAAAGTTTATCAAGTCAATCTTGAAGTAGTTATTCATCAAATCCATAAACACGATTGGAGTTTTAGTCAACCTAAACACCATCACCACAAACTCATAATGACTATATCTCATTTTAAAAGTATTCATAGACTTATCCTTATCAACCACCCTAATATGATAATACCCAAACCTCAAATAAATTTTGAAAAATACAACTACTTCTCTCAACTAAGCAAACATGTCATTAATCCTTGGTAATGGATACTTATTCTTACAAGTCACCTTATTTAGCCTTTGATTTTTATAAACAAAATCGAAGCTCTATATAGAGAATGACTCAGCTTAATAAACTAATTATTTAGTAATTCTTGCAACTAATTTTTCAACTCTTACAACTCCACTGGAGCCATCTTATATGGTGCCTTAAAAATCAAAGTTATGCCAAGTAATAACTTAATACAAAAGTCAACCTATTTTTCTAAAGCCAAACTTATAAGTTCATCAAGAAACACATCAAAAAACTTTCTAACTATTGATACATACTCAACCTTTGGACTTGGCTTATCCCTACATGCAATATTAGCCAAACACCCTATGTATCCCTTTACTTAACATTTTCTTAGCCTTCACACAAGAAACCATCATATTTTGAAATCTACTCACTTTGAATACAAACTTATCTCTATTACTCAACTGAAACCAAAATTTTCCCTTATTGCAGTCAATCTCAATACCATATTTCCTTAGAAAATCCATACCTATAATAATATTGAAATACGACATCTTTATAGCAATCAAATCAACCATCAATGACCTACCCTAAATCATTACTAATTGTCCTAATAATATCTAATCGCTTATTACTGTGCTACCAATTGCCAACTTAATACTAATATTTTGACTTACCTTCATAAGCTTCAAACCTAACCTTTCTAGCAATTACTCAATCAAAACAAATAAAGAGGTATCATGAAAAAGTAATCGACCCATAATTGTTATCGGATTAGAATCCGTTTACTCTTGTACCAATGTAAACACTCGCACTTTACCACTCCCTAACTATTCCTAATAGGACCTTTGAAAGGATATTTGAACAATCTGTGGCCTGGTTGCCAACACCTGAAACATATATTTTCCTATATCAAACATTCACCAAGATGCTTATTATGACACTTAGAACATGGTGGTAACAAAACACGAGCCTTTTTTATGATCTTTAAAGTCTTTTTTATTTCAAACATGTATTTTATTTTTATCCTTACTACCTTTAGCAAACATTGCCTTTTCTTTAAACATACCTCTGACCTTAGAGTTCTACCTAACCCTTCATTATATGTCTAAGGATAATATGCACCCATCATCATATCTCTAGCAATAGTTAGATAAAGACCATGAAAAACTTTTAAACTCTCGCTTCTTTAGTACTAGCCAAACTATAGTTTACCTAGCCAATGAATTAAATCTTGTTATGCACATCTTATTCAAAGTACCTCCTTAAGTCAATTTAATAAACTTCTAAAGTTTGGTATATAAGATTTACACTCCTAAACTCATCATCAAACATCTTTTGATACTTTCTTCAACTCATTCAAAATGTCTATCTGGATCTTAGCTAAATTCTACTAAACTTTTGTATCTCCCCTTAACAAATAAACTACATACTGAAACTTTTCCTTATCATTTATCTAACACAATCCTATCTTACTCTTTAGAGACTTTATTCACTCATCAGCCAGTATAAAATCTCCCAAACCACTTAATTTTTATGGTTGTTGCACCCTAGGTAGACTATAAATCTTATGAAACCTCTCTCAAACTAAACATGATGAAATAGTAATATCCTTCTTGAAACTAGATCTCAACATTCTATTTATCACTAGTTCCTAATATCTATTTCTTAAAACCTCTCAAATCATCTCCTTCACATCAGCCGCACTTAACCCAACATAAGCTATAGGGGAAACCTTTCTTATACCAAAAGTAGCCCTAACAAAACCACTACTCTTAACTTTATTATCTCTAGGTTGGGAAGTACTCAAAAGCACACAAGTAACTCTCATCATCTCTAAAATTTTATTAATAATTAATTAATTAGGAAAAATTCATGTTATAAAAGATTAAATACTTACAGTGAGTAGTTACAACTAGCATTGGCTGTTAAGGGACTCTTTAAAACTCATAACTAAATACAATTATCAAAAACCATTTACTTTCAAAAGCAATTGATCTTTGAAAATACTCAAAAACTATTTTCAAAACAATTCTCCCAAAATCATGCCATGATATTAGCTAATTGTAATACACCATGTTAGATTGCACTCTAAAACTAAGGCCTATCCAAATAATGAGATCGAAGTGTGAACTTAACTCGATATATTACCTTTCTTCAACATATTTCATAAAACTTATGCATAACTTAAAAAAAATTATTCATAATCATAATGCGAAAATATTGAACTTAACTTAAAACATAATATAAACTCATTTTTAAATAATATCTCTTTATTAAACTTTCATTAAAAACTTCATAAATACGGAACATAAAATTGTTTATAAAGTAAACCATCTTAACAATAATTGTTTTGAAAACATAATAACATAACCATGCTTATGCATTACCCTGATAACAACAACCACTTACACAACTACTCATTATAAATTGAATCATAAACCTAGAAGGAAAAGAAAGCGAGTGATAAGTCATTTAACAAATAGAATTTATAACCTTAACTTGTATAACCCTCAACCTTAAATTCATATCTTAAATGTCTTAACTTTTCTTACTTAATCACTTGTTTTAAATACTAACTTAATTTCTTTTTAGGGGGAGGGGGGGAAAGGGTGAATAGGATTATAGATATTTTATAACTCTAAAAATCTTTTTTTTAATCACAAACAAGTTATGCAATAAAATAATTAAAGCAATCAAAAGTCACATAAAAAATATAACTCAAATGAATACAAATATAACAAACAAGGGCTAGAGTTTGCTCAGCCAATTGACAGAAGTTCAAAGCTTTAAACACAAGTCTCTTACATCCCTTCCCTTAATCACAACCCAAATAAAGTTTCACTATCTTTAAAATCCAAAGACATAATAGTTTTTCAACCAATGGAATTTGTCCATTTTTACAAATGTTTTTGCAACTAAGAAAGATTGTGAAATGCCTCTAAATAGGCCAAAACATACAGTTAAGTGCAACTTTCTCAAATGTATACAAATATAGACTTGGAAGAGAAGAAATGGTGAGCAAATAATGAAGAAAAATAAGCTTGAGCGTGTAGTTTATTTTTCTAACCTTGCTCACTTTAAAATGGTATCATTTTATACTTGATTTCTTGCTTGAAATGGTAAAGCGCCATTTTCATAAATTTCTATCCATTGGATAGGTTGAAAAAGATGCATCTGCAATTAATTTTTCAGGCGCACGGTCATGCTTATAAAATGTATGGTCATGCTTGTTATATTTATGGCCTTGAGTAGACTCTTATCAGTTGAATTTAAAATACGCGTCAATGATGCACGATCGTCTTCCTATGACGCATGATTGTGCTTTGTATCTTCATGTCTAACGCATGAAATTCTAGGAGCCTGCATGACTTATGAGTATTGTCATTACAAAGTAATAACATAACTTTAAAAATGATTGTGCACGGTCGTGTGTTGTTAAAGTGCCTTGATAATGCCTTTGTACGATCGACTTTGTACGACTGATGTGGACGTGGGCTTCATTGTTCAGCATAACATAATCATGCATAAATTTGTTGCATGGTCATGCATTCATTGATTTTGCTTGACCATTTGCACAACAGTGTTGCACAATTAAATGTATCGTGCTCTTCTTGAAATGAATTTGCATGGTTGTGTAACCAACTTAAACAAGGTCGCATATTTGACCTTTCTTTTTTAACCAAGCATGATACGACCACATGACTAGGATAACCTGTGCTTCTTCATAAAACCTTTCAGCATGATCATGTGCAAAAACATGACATCATTGTGCATTTGACTTTGGCTTGTTGATTAGGCATAATGAGCTTGCACGATTGAGTTGGTCATGTTGGACCCATTTAGTGTATACGCACGATCGTGTAGGACTTAAGCACGACCATGTTTAACCTAAAAATTTTCCAAATAAATTACAGGCCTTAGCATGGTTAGCAATACGATCATGTGTTTTAGTTGCATGAGTTGTTAAACAATTATGCACGATTGTGCTATAAAGGCACATGGTCCTATGCCACGTGAAACCTAAAAAATTGAATTGTTTTGCTTCTTTTGTCATAAAATGATTTATGCAAGGGATAAGTTAGCCATTTTATCATATTTTTATCATCATCAAAACATCAAGGGTTTAACAAATTTCTTTTCTCTTATTCATGAATGCTATAACATGAATGTCATGCTAAAATCACATTGAAAACCATAACTTAGCCCAAAGGCTTTCTTTGCATAAGACTTGTTTAAAATGATCATCTTTAAAACTTATTACAATTGATCCAAAGATCATCTTAACAACTTAACATAATCAATCCAAAAATCTTATCATAAAATTCATCGTAAAACATAATAAAACTCTTATAAAAATCATGTGTTAATCAAAGTAATAAATACAGGAATTTGACACCCTGACCATATGAGTTCAAATTCTAATGTACAACCAACACTCAATTTCTAATGAGTTTAGCCTAAAGGTAATGTACAATTTCTAAAATACGTTTGTTTTATAATTTATAACAAGTGGGTCAACTCACAAGTGCCCGATCATATATAACTTTAAAAGATGTCCTAGGTATCGATTTTCTAATTTCATAAAACATATAGATTTAGCCTGACGATTCAAAAAATATGTCAAATTATTTTTCATACTTTCACTTAAAATTATCTGATTTGGCATGTTATGTATGAAAATGCATTAAATGTTATTTTCTTAATTAGTTCTTAATTTTCTCTTGAAATTTTTGGTCACACTGTTATGCGAGGTCGTGCACTCCAGAAGCACACAATTATGATCTTAAATTCTACGTTGATGTAGAATTGGTATGTCTTATGACCATGACTTACCAACTTACAATCATGACACTAGCCATAACGTAAAATGATATGTTCCACCTTTTACAACTGTGTAGATGCCATGATGCATGGTCTTGATGCTACAAAGCGCATATGCACAAACGTGCATTCCTTAAATGCATGATAGTGCATTACAATCTACTTCAATTGATCATCACCAAACATGCATTGATCTCAGCCAAATCATATCTATTCAACATGTATAGCATTCACATAACATGTATACCTCAATTACAAATTCAAAACAATGCAAATCATGCTTACAATCAATCATCAACACGTAACACCTCCCTAAATTTCATAATATCACATCACATATTTTCCTTCCAATTTTTATATCAATCAATCATCAAATCATTTACATTCAACATTTGATCATCAGACAACTCAAATCATAACATAAAATGTCTATTTTGCCCTTATATCAAATTTACCTAATTTCAATGTATAAAAATAATTAAAAAAATGCTCTTCCTACACATTTGTCCTCTATAGTTGTGTTAGGTTCAAGTCATGTAGTTATCATCCTCAAGAATTAAAAAAAAAATAGAAGTGAAAATTAATTTAGAAAACCCCCCTAAAATCTTACAAAATAATTATGGAAAAATTATATTATATTGTCAAAATCTCTATTTTATTAGACATCATTTGTCTAAACTAAAAAGAATTTTAAGGATTGAAGATTGTGCTACAAAATAGAATTAATCATATTTTGTGTTTTTACATAAATAGATCAAGATTGAGCTATAATTTTAAATAATATAGAAAAAAAATGATTTATCAAACCATTATTAGTCAAGTTCAAATTTTCTTTATAACCAAAATTTTGGAAGCCAAAATCTATAATTACATAATTGTTTTGGTATAAATATGATGAAGTAAAAAATTTTTACCTTGAGTAAGTTATTGATATGAACAGTCATATTTAAACATCTATAAATTAAAAACTAAAATGATAAGTTGATGGTAAATCATAAAAATCAAAAACAAAAATTTGAGATTATAGAAGATTTCAATATAGAGAGAGAGAGAGAGAGAGAGAGATACACACATATATATTTATAAAATTTGTTACTCTGTGTTGGATTTTACATGCTTTTCTAAGTAAAAAGTTAAAAAAAAACGTAAAGAATATATGTTTTATAAGTTTTTGGTTTAAAAAGAAACATTCGAATAAAACGCGTAATTGCTGAAGAACACGATGGAGAAATTCTTAACAAATCAGTTGAAATCTAAAATTTTTATAAAAAACTCTACAGTTTCAGCAAAATTTAGACGCTGAGAGCTTTAAAAAAACCGACAGAAAGCTCCTGAATTATTGAAACGTGGGCCACACATCTCGGTAGCTGTTACTAAGGAAGGTCCGTGGTATACTGTTAAAAGTCTCCTAACCAACTTGCTTCCAAAATCTTACCTCGCACTCATTCACTTTCGACTCTCAAACAAGATCTCAACTCTTCTTTCTTTTAACATTTCACAACAGCAGATCCAGTACCCCTCACCCACTAGCAATGTTTATGAAGCTATGCAACTTGGTTTTGCTTCTGAATCTGTTTTTCTATCTGGGTATTGTTGAAGCTTCAGTGCATGAGTATAATGGAGAGAAATTTGTGGGTAAAGGTAATGCCTTTGTGGTGCACGGAGGCAGTGAAGGGATTTACTCTGCCGTCTCTGATTATAGTTCCAATGAGAAGGCTAATAATGGAGATGCTTATATACGGTAATGATGCCCAATTCTTTTTCTTGTAAATCTTGTTTGTTTAGTACGTGGGTTTCTGGTTTTTGGTGAATGATCTATTGGTTTTGCTGAGGTTTGATAAGAATATGAAATTGAGATTGTCTCGTGGGATGATTGTACGTGTGTGTAGTGAAAATTAGGAGTAAATGTGGAAACAACTGACTAAAACTAAGAAGTTAGTTAGCTAGCTAAATTGTTCATTATACTTTGGTGGTCTATGAATACTGTTCCCTGAGTATTTCTAAGAATATAGAGTGTATAGAAGTGAATGGTAGCATGACTGAATGTAGTTTTTATGTCTTTGTGGCTTGATTTGGTTGACCGTTCTGCTTGAAGTGCGTTTGTATTGATGGTTAGTATCTGCCGGCATAGACAAATATCCGTTATCATATTCATTTTTTTGCAGTTGCTTGCTGTTTCAGTTCGCATGGCTATTAAATTGAGTAACATAACTACTTGTTTTTTCTTGGTCTTTTGACGAAGAGAATCATTATTTTATTCATTAAGCGCAGGTGCTATATTTAAATAGTCAGAATGATCAGAGAATGAATTATAGCATTCATGAACTTAGTAGCATAACCCGATAATGCATTATTCAATTTGAGAAAAAATGAACCGAGTTCTATAGTTTAATGTTTATGACAATAAAGCTTTTAAGAACTTTAACTTGATACAAGATAAATTTGGTTTCTTTTTCATTTTTTCAATGGAAAATGGTATATAATTTTTGGTTCTTTATTCTACATCACGTACTAAATGCTAGTTCTTCAATCTTTGGTTTTCTTATATGGTAATTGAAATTAAGTTTTGAGAAGATTACATTTCGGAGATCTAAAGATAATGCCAACATCAGCTCAGGGTTGGTTCAAGCCCTTGTTTTCGAGGTGGAAGATAGAGAAACAATTGGAGGTTCAGCCTATGGGGGCCAAAGAGCTGTCTGTTGCACTGCAGATTTAGCAAAGCTGGGTGTTTGCACAAAGGGAGAAATCATTCACCGGCCTTCCACCAATAACCCTAGTTGGCCTCAATTGTTTGGTGTCTCATTTGATGTAGATGAGGAAGTTGCAACTTTGCCATCAAAATCAATACAAATTACTAAAACAGGGATGTATAACTTGTACTTCATTCACTGTGATTTGAATCTTAAAGATTTGGTTGTAGAGGGGAAAACAATATGGAAGAATCCTAGTGGCTATTTGCCTGGAAGAATGGCACCACTAATGAATTTCTATGGGTTCATGTCCCTCGGTTTTGTGATACTTGGAATTTTATGGTTCTCCCAGTATGCCAGATTTTGGAGAGAAGTTCTTACCCTGCAGAACTGCATTACACTAGTGATAACATTGGGTATGTTTGAGATGGCTCTTTGGTATTTTGAGTATGCTGAATTCAATGAGACTGGGGTCAGGCCAATGGGAATCACAGTCTGGGCAGTCACCTTTGGTACTGTTAAACGAACAGTTGCACGCCTTATCATTCTTATGGTTTCCATGGGCTATGGTGTTGTGAGGCCTACCTTAGGTGGTCTTACATCAAAGGTTATCATGCTTGGGGCAACCTTCTTCTTGGCATCTGAAGTGCTTGAATTGGTGGAAAATGTTGGTGCAGTCAGTGATCTTTCAGGAAAGGCAAGACTGCTTCTGTTTCTTCCTGTGGCAATCTTGGATGCTTTCTTCATTCTTTGGATATTTACTTCTCTCTCTGCAACTTTAAATAAGCTACAGGTACTTAAGTTCCATTCTCAGCTGTGTCCAGTTCATAGCAATCTTCATAATAGTTTAATATGTGATTTCTTTTCTCATCACCACTTTAATACTTCTAAGCTGTGACATTTAAATGAAAGCTGTGATATTTGAAGTGGCCAGTATTTACAAGTCCATTTTCTATTAATATGTTCATGACCTGATAAATAAACTTTGTGACCCCCTTTTTTTAATATATTTAGGCCATTTAGAAGAGATTTGGGTGGCTAGTCTCGGCTCCTTGTTCTGCCAAATCAAGTTTTTTTTTTTTCTTTGGTGGATGTGTATTTGGATAACTATTTATGATATCTGACCTGTAAAGGAAGGGCTAGGTGATAATACTATTCTCTCTCTGTTGTGATGTGACAGGCTCGACGAATGATGGTTAAGCTGGATATTTACAGGAAGTTTACAAATTCTTTGGCAGTAACTGTCATTATGTCCGTTGGTTGGATATGCTATGAGGTGATACAGATTATGGACTTACTTTGATTTGATTTTGTTATGTTGCTCTCTGGTTTGCTTCACACTTTTGTTTCATTCATGTTTTGTTAACTCTCTGATTGCAGATCTATTTCAAGTCAAATGATGTTTACAATGAGCATTGGCAGAATGCCTGGATTATCCCAGCCTTCTGGCAAGTCCTATCTTTCTCTCTGTTATGTGTCATCTGTGCTCTTTGGGCACCCTCTCAAAATTCAATGCGGTATAAAACCTGTTGCTTACCCCTAAACTTCTTTGTTTCCCCTTTCTTACGTGTCATCTGTGCATTTTAGACAGCCCTAGGACTCCCTATATCCTTCTTAAATCTTAACCTGCTGCACTCTTATTTATCTTAACAGGTATGCTTATAATGAAGACTCAAAGGAAGATTTTGAGAAGGATGAAACCAATTTGACTCTCATAAAACCTTCCCCAGTGCCTTCAAAAGATGTTAGAAGCGCACCTGAACCTAGAATGGTTCAAAGCGACAATAGAACACTGAACAGTGATTTGGAAGAAGAAAAGACAGAGTAAACAAAATTCAGCCATAACAGGGGCTCAACTGTCTGATTCCTAAATCATCTCTTGTTATTTTTGTAAAAGCTCTCAACTCCCTTCTGAATTACAAGCTGAAGTCCACTGCAGGTCGCTTCACAGGCGGGGTTAATCTTCATTTCTTTTCTTCATCCACTTATAAGTCACCTTGGTTCTACCTTGTCCTGTTTTCACCTTTAGTACCTTTTAAGGAAACTACTGACAATTATTTTCTGTTTCACAACACAAACATAGCTTGTTACCTGTTTTCAATGCTGTTTCTTTAGTCGATTTGTTTCTTTATATCTCCAACAGAATGGTCTTATGTAATCAGATTTGATGAGTTATTTGAATATTCTTGTAGCATTTATATTCTAAACGACCTTTAGTATCATTGACTTTCTTGGTTACCTTGACTTGGGCAGTACACACAGAAGTTGCAAATATGCTGCAATTCTGATCTCTTAGATTTTCTATCACGTCATTGAATACTTCCTTTAGAGGAAGATTGAGACTCGATTTTGAGAACTTCGTAAGTACACTTTGGACAATAGTAAAAGTTTTTGAGAATGGAGGTGAAATAAAAGGCAGAGTACTGCCAGAAAATATATAAACTGTAAGACAATGTTAGGTTCTGACCCGCAGGTAAAGTTTGTGGCTGATTATACACAATGTTTAAGAAAGGAAAATATGGACATTTGGAAATGTTTAATTACCCTCCAATTGGAAATTGTTCCTTGTAAAAAGAGTGACCGGTTCATCAAAAAGTATGCAGGCATGTACTTATTTTTTTCCCCAGTTGCTGTAGGCCATGAAGCAAAAAGCAACCTAATAATCTTTTGCTTTTATGATTCTTTTGGCTTTTCATGTGCACAATAAAAAAAAAAAAAAAAAAAAGCACAATAATTGTTAGCTTCTCAACTATAGACTGGCTTTATTAATCACTTTGGTAATGGACTGTTCCAGCATTCGGACCACTATAGAACCAATATGATTAAGCCAACCAGATCATTTAAAAACCCTCAATCATATTGATTGGTAAGATAAATTATAAGATTATACTTGTATTTGATATTAAAACTTGGTTGGTTGTACAAATGTAGTATCATCATATATGCTTTTTCCCTGTTCCCAAGCAGCCTGGTGAGCTTAAAGATTGCATATCTGCAGGCAAACCAATTCCATATTTCTTTATTTGTTCTATAGACCAATTTTTAAGTCTTAAGCCTGATATACTACGTGATTGGCCAAACGTAAGCAGTAAGTTTCTAACCAGCCAATGGTTAGGAAAGCATTGGAAAATATTACAGAAGGGGTCATTGATGTTGATGTTATTATGTACATCTATGATTATTTTTAAAAACTGGAACTCTTCAAACTTTAAAGGGCTCCCAATTTGGATCCCAGGTAAACAGAATATGAGCATAGAAGTCTGTCTACATATCCATTTGGAGTAGCAAAAAAAAAAAAAAAAACTGAACATAAATTTGAACATATAAGAGAATTGCGAACTGCATATCTAAATATACGGAAGAGCTGTTAAGACTAATATTCTCCATTGCGGAATAACAGTTACTGGTGCCCACCAAGATCAATGCAGGCAATTATTTTTTCCGCAAGTTGGTTAGCTATCTCTCTGTTTCTTCAGAATTTTTCCTATTCCTAGACTTGTGGGTTGCATTCTTCTCCTTGAATTACGCTCCCAATCTAAGGAGAGTCACATACATAATTGACTCGAGGAAGAAACTTTTAAAGATCATGAACAGGAAAAAGATCTTACAAAAAGACTGATATTCAATTTTACTCCTGTTGAGTCTATGACAAGAACTTCATAAGTAAACAAAAACATCCCATAAACAGGTTATTTCTTCATCAAACATCAAGGAACTAAGAACTACCCCACAATGCTTAGTCCCTTTTAATCAAACGCAACAATATCCGAGAAGCTACAACACTTACCACAACATATACATTTAATCAATAACATGGTTAAAAGAAATCGGCTGCATGTAAAAAGGTAAAGAAATATTTCTTCCTCATATCATAGATAGTAATAGAGAACACACTTGAAATTCAACAGCCATATGAACAAATGGAAATAAAAAAAATCTAAAATGTGATAACAAGACAATTATAGAGCATAAACTACAGAAGCATTCAGGTTGAGAGACCTGGCTTTTCTGGAGAACTAAATCATATCTTCCCAAAGAATTCATTCATTCAAACAGGTGGAAATTTAATCAATGATGCTTAGAAGAATTGGAGAGCATGTGTCAGCCCAGATTGACCAGCATCACATCACCCTAATACTCCACAAAGAATATAAAGAATGTGTCCTAGACGCTAACGTAGCAAAACTCACTGAAATCTCCTCCTTGAGGGCTGGGATACGGGGTACCCCTCAAAGAAATCCAAGACAGCAGTCTCCAAGTCTTCAACCGAGTACTTGATGTAATTCTCTGGATGTTTTCCACTCTCTATATGGCTCCTGAACCTGCCAAGAAATGACCTATAAGCTGGAATCAGCTTCTCAGATATAGATATCCTTAGCTCCTCCCTAAGCTGAGAATCTGGAACCAACCACACTGCTTGAGTCCTATGAACCTCCTCAAACATAGCATTGAAGGTCTTGAACCTCTCTCTCAAAGCACTCTTTGAGACCCCTGACAAAAACCCCCCACTTACATGGAGACCCTCATCTCTCAAGCAA
The DNA here is from genome assembly GCA_026122585.1 of Anacardium occidentale. Taxonomy (NCBI): domain Eukaryota; kingdom Viridiplantae; phylum Streptophyta; class Magnoliopsida; order Sapindales; family Anacardiaceae; genus Anacardium; species Anacardium occidentale. Next base: position 93,910 of record JAJEJH010000480.1, read on the forward strand.
TGCAAAATCTTCACCCAAGTTGCTCTCTGGTAATTAGTCGCAGCCAGCCTGAACTTCCCAGTCATCTTCTTCAAATAATCATCACCAATCATTTCCCTCAATTCAGGCGAGCTCTTTATTTTTTGAACAATATAGTGAACATTGTTCATCATAAACAAATGTGCTAAAGATATATCTTTGTAATGCTTGGATTTACCCTCCAAATTAAATTGCAAAATTACAATGATCCATATCAAATGAAGTGCTAATGGAATCTTCCCCTCCAATTCAGAAAAATCCATATCCGGGGTTGTTGGATCACCCGAATATCTAGAACCAGTCGATGGTTTTGACATTATAAGCTCAATCAAAGTCTGCTTATAATCAGAAATCAAACTGATATAATTCATCACATACCTAGTCAATGGATGAATAGTCCCTCCAGGCACTGGAACCCTTGATGGCTCCCTCAAAACAGCGTTCTCAAACTCAGATAAAATCCCTCTTGCAGCCTCAGCCAATCTTGAAAGAATCTCTGTAGCCTGCACTTGAATCGAATCAGAAGATTTTGAATCAAAAACAACCTCTATATCAGGCAACAACTCCTCTAAAGCATCATGTAAATCCAATATCTTGAACAATTTCTCAGGTGATCTCCTGCTTATACTTATAGCCTCAGCAAAATTAAACAACTGGATAGCAGGCCCCTTCACTGTCTCCATAAAACAAGCATCATCAATAGATGTTCCAACCCCGTCAAAAACTTGCTCACACAACCTTTTCTCACTTGCAAATAACACCCTCACACAAACTTTAGCCGCCCTAATCCATTTCCTTATCTTTGTCTCAAGTACATCCCACTCAAGTCTTTGAATATCTCCAATACTCAACTTCTCAACTCCTAATCTCTTGAAACTTGCATCCACTGCTGACTTTCTGACACTTCCGTACACCTGAATACACTCTCTTAAATATCCTGCGGCAATCATTCTTTGAGCTATTGACTTAAGATCCTCAATAGTTTCCTCTGGTATCAGATCTATCTCCCTTATACAACTTGTTGACCTGTAACTAGAAGAAGCAACACTAGTACTTGACTCACTGTGCTTCAAAGCATCATCTTGTTCTCGATCGAATTGATCATCTTGATCTTCAGTAAGTACTACACTATCTGTTCTTAAAAAATTGGAAGAACTGCGATTAGCCGAAAGAGACTCAACATCCAAAGCATGAATGTGAACAAGTAAAATATTTCTAAACTCATCTTCAAGTCTAGCCATGGCGATCTGAATAGCAGAGTTGACTTTTGTTTGAGCATCATCAGAGATACTTGTGGATGATATTGACCGTTGGATTTCATCCACAGCTTGTAAGTACCGATCCACTTCACATCTATCACCTTCAAAAATCATCTTCTCCCTTGCTTCTTCCGAGGCTGTTGAATCCCATCTCAGTATAATCTTCTCAGCTGAATCAAAACCTGTGTTTTCAGTAGAACTTTCTGGTGGTTCCATGGCTTTGGATCAAGTAAAAGATCAAACTTTAAGCTATTTCTCCGACGGGGTGTCGAAGAAACTTTAGATAAAGCTGACCTTGATGATGTTTCCTTGATGGGGTGATGAAGAAAACCTGAGTATTGCTAAAAAGATTAAATTTTTTTCAGGATCAAAAGAGGAAAACAAAATTAAATAAATTTAAAAAGAAAAGGGTAAAAATAGTAATCAGAATCTTGAAAAGATGATGGTGGAGAAGTAGGAGAAATTTTGGGAATGATTTGTTTATTGGCTAAAGGAGGGTAATGTACTGTTTTCATTTGGCAACCTTTTTTTTTTAATTTTTTTGTTTTTGGTTGGCTTGGTTTGGTCTGGTCACGTCCAGTATGGCAGCTGTGGCTATTTTGGATGGCTGCTGTGGCTAAGAGTTGACAGCTGGCAAGCTACTGTTGATATTGGACTTTTTTTTCCTCTTTGAAAATCAGAGCCTTCAATATTATGTAATATTGTGCCCATTTGGGTTGGTTTTGAATCCAATTGTGTTAGGATTGGCCCAAGTATCAATGGGGCAAGAATGGATGGAGTCCAGGATGATTTGGATGCCCTTCCTATTCTTTCTATAACTGGGCCACCCATAGACTATTTTCTGGCGGTTCAAATTTGGAATGATCTTGTAGCCCCGCTTGATTTGGAAAATAAAAATTTCTTACTTTCAAGTCTCTCTTAAATTTGGCATCTAACAATAAATATAAATATTTATATGATTGAATGATTTTAAATTAGAGATAAAACAATACTCTTAAATTAGAAATAAAGTAATACTCTATCCTCATAGTTATATATATGTTTATACTCATTGTTAATACATATAGTATTATTCTAATTTTTTTTTTTTTGAATTTTGATGCGATAATTCCACATGATGAGTTAGTCCAAAGAAGGGTTAAATTTTGAAGGTTGATATATATAATTTGAGTTTTACCTTCACGCATGATTGGAAGTTTAGGCTCAAGTAGAAAATAATATTTCATGATATATTTGATATAATATTCAAAGTTTGTTCACATAAAACAGTAAAATAAATAAATAAATAAAAATTTGTATTAGAAAATTTGGAAAGTCAATGTTGAGATGCAACACTCAAACTCACCAAATATAAAGCAAGACCTAATAATAATAAACAATGCACAAATTTGGTTTAACCCAATCTAAAGTATCCTACTTCAAAACCTAATTAATTAATAAATAAATCTTCACAATTATATGACTTTTGGAAAAGAAAACTCACAAAACTCGTTTACTAACATTCAAACTTAGAAAAAAAAAAAAAAACCCTAATTACTCTCTTTAATAGTCACTATATATTCTACTGATATGTCCTTATTTTTTGGATAAGTCAATATGAAACAAAATATTTTATTTATTATGGAAATTTCCCTTACAAATCTGATAAATAAGTAGTGTGAGACAATTTCTTAAGACAATATTTCAACAAATCCTCTCTTTAACTTGAATTTTTAACCACTTTAATAGCATATGTAAGCTCCACCTTTTCGTTGCAGGAATTAGAAAACCTCCATCTTCAATCTTCCCATCAATTGGGTCTCCAACAAGCTTAGAAAAGTGATTATTATTATTATTATTATTTTTCACAAAATAACACTACCATTCTTATACGCTTTGCATTGACCACTTCATCCAATGTATGTATACTCATGAGAAGCTAACTCACCTAAAGTAATTAAATTGTAGCCAAAACTCAGTAGATACCTCACATGACAAAGAGTTGTAATATCATCATTTTGGAAGTTAAATTTCTTTAACTTCCTCCTTGTTACCACACGTGATACACTAAAATTTTCATTTTTTTCCCAACTCTTCAAAGTAGTTTCTATGATTACAAACGTGAACAGAAGTAGCAAAATCTAAAGCCCAACCTTTTCACATTTCAAAATTTGTGTTTCATCTACACATGTTGTCAAAATAAGGTAAATTATCAAGCATAACATTTGTATAATCAATTTTTCATCATTTGTCATCTTAAAAGCACTCATATCTTTTCTCAACCACTTCCAACACACTTGAATATGTCTCTTCTTACCATAATAATAATGCTTTTTGTTTTTGTAATCCCTAACTATTGACTTAGATCTTCCTCTAAATTCATCATCTCTCTCTTCAATCCTTTTTTGCTCAAAGCCCTCTATAACTAGTGTATTTATTTTCAAGTGACGGGTTCTCTATTCTCATACATCTTTCATCCTTATGGGTGTTTATAGTTTGATTTGGTATAATTTAAAAGCTTTTTCTAACCAAACTTAAAAAGCAATTTGAAAAATTTTTAAACCAACTAAACTAAATTGAAAAAATACGGTTTAGATAACGATTTAAACCTATTAAAACTCATTTGCTTCCAAATTTTTCCTACTTAATAAATAATAATTGAATTATAATTATAAAAAACAAGAAATAAACATGTAAAATGAACATGAAATACATATACAATAAACATGTAAAGTCAATGATAAGATAAAAAAAAAAATGGTTCAAACCTCTAATTTATTGTATTATATTCAGTTCTTTGGAGATGTAATTGTTATTTTTAAAATTATTAAGAAACATCTAAAAGTTTTGAATTTTCAAAAATGCCTTTAAACTTTTTTCAATTCTAAAAACACATTTACCCTCACGCATACAAGATTATATGTTATTAACACTCTTATCTATACTTGTACTGGTAAATTTTTTTATAATTTAAATTAATATAAATTATAGATAAAAATTATTAATAAATTTTGGAGACAAAGTGTTATTTATCTTGAGGTTATCTTTTTGTGTTTTTAATAATTTTATAAAAAAGTTGATAGATTTTTTCAACAAATTTAATAGATGGGTTAAAATTGATTTTTCAAACTTAAATGGTGAGGCTCTGTAATTTCATCAAACCTTGGGTGGGAAATAGTCTTTGACCTATACGTATTTTTTTAAAAATACGGTTTATAGTTTGGTTTGGTTTGAAAATTGTTTAAACTATAACCCAAACCATAAACTATTTTTCTAAAATTTTTCAGCCCAAAACCAAATTGGCTATAAATCAAACCAAACCAAATCATAACTTTTGAATGCTTCTGTTTGGTTCTATTGTTTGAATTGAATTACACACACCCTTATTCATTTTTACTTAACACAACAGTCTCACCATCTAATTCTAAAGTAGACTTACCTACCAACAAAATCTAAATCAAAGACTTATATGAATTAGACAAAGATGACAACTACAATAAAACGTTTCTTCATCTTTTAATTCATCAATAAAAATAGTTAATAATTAAGACTAGTTTATTAGATTCATTCAAAAGATCATGGAGACTTGTATATCTTCTTCCGTCTTCAAAGAATACATATCCATCTTTAAACAAAATCTATTAATCAATGATGTTAATGCATAAATGTTCTGAAGCTTATCACAAATCTGTTGGTGTAACTTTAGTTAACACGTTATAACTTGATTCTAAGGCCACAATCAATCTAGTAGTATTAATAACTCTTTTTTGAATTGTACTCAAAATTTAATCAATTATTCCCTTAGGCTTAACATCTTCTAACATTTCATTTAATGTAGCATTCCGCGATTAAAATGGTCTTTTGAGGCTGAAAATCAAGGTTAAACAAGAAATTATATAGTAAGAAATATATTTGAGAGGGTTTAAGGGTAACATAGTCATTTAAAGGTTATATATAACATGTGTATGAGTCTTTTTAGGAGACTTTTCTATGTACATTGCAAAAAAAAGAAAAATCTAAAATTTTTCCAAATGCACAACCATGCACCTCAGGGACATACGACTGTGCATCCCTATTGTTTCACTGTTATATATAAAACAAATTTTTTCTAGTTATCAGATCAACTTACCCATATTTTCTTCTTTTGTCTCAGCCAACCCTAACTCTAGATTTAGAGAGAGATCAACCAAGAGCAGTCAGTTAAGCCAAAGATTAAGCAAGAATTAGAGAGAAAAAGAGCATCAAAGCTTAAGAGGTGAGTAATTTCTTACCTCTTCTTCGTTTTCATAGCATGTGTTCCTTTGGATATAAGATAGGTTGATAAGTGATGCATGTTTTATGAGTTAATTGTATGAGAAACATGATGAAATGATGAAATACGAGAGATTTTATGAAGTTAAATGTTAGAAACATACTTAAGATACATATGTGTATATATGCATAGTTTAAGGGTTTAATGAATGCTTTAGTGAAAGTTGAGGCTATTTAATGTGGGAAAACATGTAAAAAGTAGTGTGTTACTCATGTATAAGTATGTGAATAAGTTTGATTGAGTTTTGGATGGGTTTTGTGCCTTGATCTACAAATTCTAGAGATAGAGTTATAGAAGCAAAGCATGATGCATGACTGTGCGTTTGTAGATGTATGATTGTATGTCTACAAGTGCACGATTGTACTATCATATTTTTGTATGGTCATAATCGTGTATGCACATACACGATTGAGGCCAAAGTAGTAGTGCCTTGAGGGCATATGATCGTACATTTTAGGGTTATTGTCGTGTGCATATTTTAGTTAGCATAACTGTGCCTAGAGGTCATAGTTATGTATAGGTGATTGTTTGCAAGCCCATACGATGCAAAGCCACGATTGTGTGTCCATGCACAACCATGCATTTGATAAAGCACGACTATACAACAAATAGATCTTACAAAGTAGAAAGCATAAAATTATGAAGTTAAGATCATAACCTTATACCAGTTTGAAAAGTTATAGAATTAAGGTTTGAAGCCTACACAACAATGAGAAATTTGATAAGCATAAAATAATGAACTAGAATAAGAACTTGATATTAGCATGAAGAATTAAATAGGTCAAAAAAAAAAAAAAAAGCAAAGTTACAAAAATTATAGAATAGAGAACAAAATCTATAAAACAAAATAGAAACTTAAACTTACTCAGATTAACCTAGTTTACACAAAAACCTAAACTTACATAAGCATGAGAAAATTAACAAGCAAATATTGCAAAATGGCAACGTTAAAGCTAGATCAGTTTACATATAAGTTATTAACAAGCTTGATAAGTTACAAAATCAGGAATTTTTATAAGAAACACACAAAACATAACTTAAATAGATAATCTAGTTTATATAGAATTTAATCAAAAGAGAATACAATAAGTCATCATGCATGATAAGCATCTATATGATATGACATACCAAAACAGGGTTTTCAGAAAAAGATCAAGCGATCCATATGTATGAGTAGAAAGAAGATGTTATAGATATTATTTTAGAGGTGGATACAAGAGAGCACCTATAAGTTCGCACACCCATTAAAGAGGGAACTAGTGTCTGTCAAAAAGGACATGCTCATTGACCAAACTTGTCAGAGAAAGTGTTGGTGTTCATCAGTTTTCAGTTTACTAATCATGTATCAATTTGATAGACCTCACACGGTTAAAGTGTCGAATCTTTATATTTATTATTTTGATCAGTAGGGTAAATATTTTTAGATACATTTTTTACTCAATTAGACATTATTTTAGGATCTTCAGATCATCGCAGTACTTTCAAAAAGTATTTTTAGAAAGTAGGCCCAAGGGTTGATATATGATTTTCAGTTGGGACATGATTTTAATATACTTTATACCATGTTATACATAACATGAAAAGAACTAGAACAAAGAAATTATGATAAGTAACAATAAAGTAAAAAAGAACTTATCAGACAATATGATAAGAACAAGGAAAGTTAAGTTTATAAACTAAGAAAGAAAATATGCACAAAATATCAGACAAGTAATAGATAAGCCAATAACAGAATAAGCCTGAAACAGAATAAGCAAGAATTAGATAATAAGATATGATGTTAGACAAAGACTCATAACAAGTCATAAGTACTACAGAATAAGTACATCATAACCAAAAATAGAAAGGAAATCAAATAAGATTCAAGAGAAGTCATAAGTATCACAAAACCCAAATACTATAATAGAAAAGAAATAAGTCAAGAAAGAGACTATCAGTGTGACAAGTCATGCCAAGTTAGATATTTTATATTATAACATAAATAGCATGACACGAACCAAAAATATAGTCAGCAAGATAAGCAAAAGAAAAAAAAAGCCTATAAAGGGGAGAAATAAGCTAAGTAGAGTGAATCAAACAAGTAATTAGATAAATAAAGAAAATAAAATAAAAAACAAATTAAGTTAAGATAAGAAAGAAAACATAGAGCTTGTGACTAGTCACAAGGTTAGACAAAGTAGAAATCTATTTGTGAGTAGAGATAAAAAAATTATTTACTGAGTGACTCATCATTCATTCCCTTATAGTTTTTTTTCATTATAAGTTAGTAATTCAAGGAGCTAAGTTAGAGTATGAGATGACTAGAGAGTAAGATACGGTTTTGAGTAGATCCTCACTTATGTTCAAATGATATGTACAATTTAAGATATATATACAGTTTATTCAGTTTTCAGTAGATAGCATGTTTGACTTGTATGTTTTGTATAATGCTCATGCATATGATGTACAATATCATTTATATATTAGATATCATTAAATAGTACTAAAGTATAACTTTTCTTTAAGAATACTATCTATTTTTTTTCAGTATATCATCGTAATTTTAATTAAAGTTTTCGTATGCGTCACATGTATATATATATATATATATATATATATATATATATATATAGTTTATTTTATAAAATAATAATAGATATGATATTTTCATTATGTTGTACAGTATTTTTAGTACATTTAAGTTATAAGTTTCTTAGAGTGCATGTTTTCAGATGAGTGTGTGTGAGATTCTTATTATATATTAAAAATAACTAATATAATAATAAATAATAGTCGTACTAGTAAATAGTAATATACAGTAGCAGACATCACATTTAACCCTTGTTGCATTAACAAATACTGTCATTATATGAAATTACTTTTTCCATCAAATAGAGGAATCTCAAATTTGGAAATACTAGACTTACCTCACAAACCAAGCTTTAAACATCTGATCTGATTTAACTTTTCTCAAGTCACAAAACTTACTTTGATATAGCATTTGTTGGGGACACAACATTGAACTTTCGAAATATAAAGTAAGTTCAATTAGAAAGAAAACACACAAATATTAAATTCAACGCAAACCCAAAGTAATCAACTTCAAAATTTTAATTAATTAACAAATAAATAAATTTTTACAGCTATGTGACTTTTAAAAGATAAAATTTATAAAACTCTTTAATACACTCAAACCTTAAAAACACTCAAACTCAAAATAACTCAATTACGCCATTTAATATTCATTAGCTATTCTGTTGGTGTTTCACTATTTCATAAAGTAGAATACTTTATTTATAGAGAAAAATACTCTTACCCATCTAGTAAACCAGCAATGTAAGATAATGATTTCAGAGTATCTCGAACAGCCTAATGGTGCAGTACCGTGTCAAGGTAGAAGGTTCATGGGTCATAAATATACGAGTATTTATTGACTAGTTCTATGTAATTAGCAACAATGGTAAAAAATAATGCAGATCAATTATTCAAAATGATTGAGCGTTCAGCAATTAGTGACACTTTTTCACATTTTCTTATGATTTAAATGGAATACTAATCTCGTGGCTTTACCTTCAAATGCAAACAAAATGAGGCATCATCATGGATGATGGGCAGTGAAAGTAATAATTTTATCAAAAAATGCATTGTTTTTTATTCATTAAAATAATTTACAATTTTCTGTTGTTAATCCCACCCGATCAACAGCTTAATGTGCTGTCTCTCTTACTTAATTCTAATGAACTAGTACTTAATTATTATTACTAATTAGCATATGTTGCTGTTTATTCTTGCTGCCAACTTAATTAATGAAGTCAACTAATCTGGTGGCTATTTGGAGACATACACGTGCATGCATGCAAATGCATGTAATTTTTTAAACCTAGAGAATAATCATTTGATTATCATGTTAATTAAAAATTCATAATGAAAGCACTCCTTCTTGTTTAAAGTTTGAGATTGTCAGAAATCTTTGGGTAGAGGCGAAAATATTAGTTTTATAACAGCGGTTGCACGAGTGGTGTCGTTGATATGTGTGTGATTTGGAAAAGAAAACTCGGGATTTTGGCTTTTTCTTGATGTGGGTTTTATCCCTTTTGTATGTGGCTGTCAATGATCTACAACCTTCATCAACAAGTTCTAATTATAAGTAGGGTTGACAACCAAACATGATGTGTCGCGATTAAAATTAGGTCATCAGATCTTCTACATTGATGCAAAATCAATTAATTTAACATTGAATTTATGTCTCAAGAAATGTGTAAAAGTTAAATTGAATGTCAATAAATTCGACAGGGATATATGACCTCATGAAAGACCATCATGTAAAATCCTGAAAACAAAACCGTGCACTAAACTTGATCAGAAAACACAATATTTACTTAGCTTATTGCCACCCCTGCAAAAATCTAACAAATGATTTCAAATGAAGTGGAGTGTGGTTAAAATATTTAATAATGGTGTGTTCATGGGGCTCAAGATTACGATAAAGCATGCGGAGCCGAATCATGAACGCTGTCCTAATTTAGTGTGTCATGAGCATGGAACTTTGGATTAAATTTTTATGAGAAATAAATTTTATTATTTTAAGAGGGTTATTGGGCAGATCAATGGTGGGTTGTCGTTGTATGCCAGGTTATTTGTATATTCATTCAATGAAATCTCCAGCTGTAGTGAGCTTTGAAGCAGAGAAAGGTTGACTAACTTAATGGTTTTTAATCTGTCAATGAGTTGGAGCATGGAGAGTTTCAAAATGTGCTATCTGATCAGTTGCCACGAGAGACTATATCTGATAAATTAGATCTTACAGCTCCAGATTATTTGGGATCAGATCATTTGATTCAAGCTAATAAGGCCAATCACCCAAATCTATTTTTTATTGGCCACAAATAATTGCCAGCAAGACTTCTAGGTCTATTAATATGCGCCAACAACGATCATAAATGGCATTCAATAACTTGAGAATCTACCTTTCATATATAATCCGAGTTATTCAAACACTCAAAGAGTAGTGACACAAGCATTTGTAAGATTTCATTTACACTAACCTAATAAAATCACTCATACCTAATCAAGTAGATCTGCATACAAGTAAAAAATATCAAATTAAATTAGAGATTACAAGAATACCTAGAGTAAATGCTTTTGAAGTCCGTCAAGCCTTATGAAATTAGTTGCATTGAAGTAACGTATTTTCTTCCCTTGAAAGCTCTCTAATTGACGAATTTCAATAGGAAAATATGTTCTATATGAGTTTTGTAGATGAGATCTAACTAATATATAATAAGTTATTGAACCTCCATAAAAAATGCAACAAACCTTGATACCCAAACTAAATTGTCACCCAAATCATTACCCTTTAAGTGTATAAAACTTATCTTTATTAATCACTTAATCTCATTTATAAATTATTATTGGATTATAGAATTATCTGACTTTATTAACTCAACATTATAATTAATATTTGTCCATAATATAAAAATTTATGAAATCCTCTCCCTTTAGTAACATTAATTTTTTTTATTTTTTTTTTACTTTTTCAAGAAAAGAAAATAAATTTTTAACTTTTGGTTAAATAACATTTTAATTTTAAAGTAACAACTGTAATATTTCGATGTTAGAATGATCTCTTTAGGTTGAAATTGAGATTAAAAGTGAGATTTATAATAGAAATTAAAGTTGACAAAGTTTGGGGTAAATTAGTCATTTAATTGTCATATGTGACATATATATCAGTATTCTTGGGAGAATATTTTATGTATAACATGAAAAAAAAAAAGAAAATTTGAGATTTCTTTAACACACGACCATGTGCTTTAGGCACACGATTATATGTCGTAGAGAGCCACCATATATACTTTTATTTTCTAGATTACTACATTTCATATCACCTTCTTATTCTTCTTCCCCAGTGAACCCTAAAGCAACTATTAGTGATTAACCAACATCTATTAACCAAATTAGAGAGACAAAACTAGTTAGAAAGAGAGATATTTAGCAGCTATGGTTAGAGGTCAATGTTTTCTTACCTCTTTCACTTTGTTTCATAGCATGTTTTTTTTGTTATTGAGTTCTTGAAAATGGTTGCTACATGTTTGATGCTTGTTTAGCAAGTTTGATGTATGGGGATAATGATCTAAAAGCTTACTGATGAAGTACGGTTGAGAATCTTGGTATAAGTATGTGTATGTATGTTCTAATGCTTAATTTGACGTCAAAATATGAGTTTGGGTCAGTTTGATAAAATAAGCATGCATATGGCTGTTGTATGATGCATGTAATATTGTCGGATTGAGATTTGTTATGATTTGGGTGAGAATAACCGAGATTTATAGGTTTTTAGATGTGTATTATAGAATTTGAATTGAGAGTATGACTATGTATTCATATGTGCATGATTGTGCAACCTTATTTCTACAATATCACAATCATATACATAGTCATGCATACCTAAAATGAATTTTTAACATAGATTTATAAGTGGTGATTGTTTTACCTTATAGACTTTTAGACATGTTTGCTTCTCATCATAACTTTACATGACAATTGAGCATTTCAGCTATACCATTCTATTTTAAAGTCTAGAATCCTGCAAATTTGATAAAGTTACTCATACATATATGATGATAACTTCAACATCCACATTATCTCAAATTCTAAATGTGGACTCTTTGTTATTTAGCTTTTATCTATTGACCAACTTTATATCTTAAAAACTTAGACCTTATTAAGGCCATAGGATTTACACTCATTATTAATATATATATTTTTTATATATATAATTGGGTATTGATTGAGTAATCAAATTAGCTATTTTATCTTATTTTTAGATATCCATTTTCTTTTCTTTTTTTAACAATACATTCATAAATCAAATTAAAAATACTTCATAGTTGATTCTAAGTAAATAAACAGTCTCAATTGATTGAATTCTATTAGTAGAGAGTTATACTTTGCAGGAATCTTATAATTTTTTAAACTTAGACATATATCTATTACTCTTTAACTTTTTTAAGGCCGTCATATTCCTTCCAAGTCATATCACTCATTTAGCGAGTAGTTCTACTATTATTAGATGTCTAATACTTTTGGCTAACATTAGTGAAAAACTTCTAAACACTTGTGGTCTGAGGTTAACCTACATTGAGGTAGCTAACAATAGATCTTTTTACCACAAACAATCTTAACTTGTTGGATTTCTCTCCCTCATTATATAAATTCTTTTATTCAAATGAACTTGCATCTTTAGGCTTGGGTGGCTCATCAACTCACAAGGCCAAATTTATATCTTTAATCTATAGTGAAAATTCATATCTTACCTTTAACTCTAAAGTTAAAGACAATCAAAATCTCTATTATGACATTATTACTATTATTATGGTTGTTTTTGTTATTGTTATTATTGTTGTTATTGTTATGGTTATGGTTATTGTTATAAAGTTTAAATAGGAAGAGAATAAAAGTTTGGAAGGTTTATCTCTTTTGAGTAGATGAACCTGATAGATTACTTTTCTCATTCTCACCAATAAGAACTAAATATGTTGTAACACCCCCTCTAACAGTACTCTCTCTCTAGAAGTATTATCCTCTATAAGAAAGTGCTATCGATTTTGATTAATATCGATAAAAATAAATAACACAATATAAACAAGAAATCATTCAATCTCATAAATCAAAATATAAAATGCAATTTATTTAAACTAGGGCATATACATAAAGAATTTCTCAAACAAACAACCAATAATAAAATTCAAGTACTATTATATGTAGCATATCCTCAAGTCCAAACATACATAAAAAGTAAATTGATAAATAAATAAATGACATAAATGCCTTCATGCCAAACTTATGCTCACTGACTCATCTCGCTCCGTAGCCACTAGATCACTTGTTACCTACAAAACCATAAATAAAAAAGGAGTGAGTGAAAATTTAGTTTGATGAGTAGGAGGCTATACTTAAAATTGTATGCATTACCCATTTTACCCTTGGCTCAAATCTACCCTATATTGGTCATTAGGAGTTCTCTATAGAACTTCTATGTTAGATGACATTAAACTATATTACTTAATTTGTCTAAGGATCATTTTTGGTCCCGTGTGGCTTATCTCAAGAAGCTCTTAAGTCTCGTTTAGTCATTTAATATACACTTAGGATCCTTCTTGTGGATAACTCTTTTCATGTACAACTTAACTTAATACACATGCATGCATGGTCAGGTTTATAGGCATACATCCTTTCATCATGCATGACTTCCTTGGTCGAGACACCTATGTATAAGGGTGCATGCTCAAGTGCATGAGTATATATACTAGTCAAGTACATAACTTGTAATTCTTACAAGCATACTAGACCCTAGGGATAGAAGTATCTTTACACTTTATCAATGGTCATCTCTTATGCCTTAACTTATGTGGCATGGATGGGTGTGTATGTCTTCTACACAATCATTCTTCGATAATCAAAAAATATCTAAGTTTTGAACATATGGGTGTGCATACCTGAGTGTACAATTGTACGTAATGTTACCTTTGTGAACGTTTAAACATGTCACAATCATGCTTGTCAATGGGACAACCATGCATACCGACCCATAACCTTATTTTATAGGCTATCATATGTTCAATGTCATCCAATATACAAAACTACACTATATCTATGTCTTGTGATATGTTCTTATCACCATAGAAGCACATTGTAAGTCTCTAAATATAGCATATCTAAGCAATATTCAACAACTCAACAATGATATAAAATCACATCTTAATTTATCGAGCAAACTCACTGAACACATAATAATGTAATTCATGCCATTGGAATCAAAATTGCATATAAACTGAAAATCCAAGTTACTTGCATCACACCATTCTACTATAACCATACATGTATTCATGTAAATTATCAAGGCATCTCTGTGCTAGCATCTCTCATACAACACATAACCACGTATATCAGATCATGATGACATTGGAATAAAATTAATTAGCCAAAGTATACTCTAAAAAAATAATTTGCCTGCTTACTTAGATGCCTAAGCAAACCGGTTTGGGGCAATTTATCTCTCTTTCTTGAATTCATTAAAAAACACCGCAATCGTCAAAATGCTTTATTGTAAAATCCATGCATCAAAATACACTCACTTTTCAAAAGAAAATAGGATAAGATTGCTTTGGAGATCATAACGTATCTTTCATAAACCTTCATGTTACATTGGTTGCGCGAACTTGCATCTTGCCACGCATAAGTAGGCCACTTAAAATAATTCAATATGGTATATTATCCGTACAACTAATTTGGTTTTACGTAAACAGAAGTACACATTTTAAGTACTTGTTTATCAACTTAAAAACTCAATACCTATATCTTAAATTTAAGTCTCATTTGTACTTAACTATATCGTATTTGAGAATTGTTTTCAAAAAGTTCAACTTCTGCTCAATTTAACTAATATGATGAGATGTGAGGTGATTTGCTGAAGGATTTATTGCATCGCTGACAAACGAATCTAAAATTTAGTTTAGACTGGGAGATTTGACAAACACCCCAAGTCCCACAAAATATTTAATATTTATTGATGAAAATCCCATAAATCATATTTCATGTTATTTGGCTCTGTAAAAATAACACTAACTAACCGATTGTAAAACACCAAAAGTGAATACTGTAGTTTGATTATCTCACTAGGTTAAAGAAAAAAAAAAAGAACCAAAGTTATATATAAAATTACCTTTGTATCCCGTGAAATATTTTTAATGTGTTTGGCCCTCCCAAATATAATTTCTTGGTTATTCCACCAACCTGAGAAGAAAGTTGGCAAGTTATATTGAGCATTATGTTGAGCTTAGATGCATAAATTTTTAGTCCTATAAGTTGTGTTCAATTTTGAAGCGTTCACTACAGAATCTTGTTACCACACATTCTTAGAGTAGTTCATATTGGCACCCTATGAATTAAAATGAAAATCAGTGAGCTAAAATTAGAATTTATGCGCACACAGGTCCTCGAACTTTTCCTCTTTGAATTAATTTTTTCTTTCTTTCAAGCAAAACTCTAACATTAGTAGCCGAATACTAGCTCTCTTCTCTTGGTGAGCACCATGGATTTCTCCAGAATCGTTTTGGATACGCCGATGAAAAAATTATCTGTCGAAACCCCAGTTAATGTGATCATTAAAGCTGCCTGATCCATTTCTCTCCAGTAAATTGCCATGCCCTCCTTGATAACTTGCAGTTTTATCAGTCGCGAGCTACATAGCCATCTTCAAGTGTTGGCAACTCTTGCAACTGTTTAGGTTCTTTGCCTTCTCCCTCTGATTCTATTTCCTGTATTCTTCGTACTGCTTCTCTCATCTCTAAGCGCTTCTCGGGATCACTTTCGGTGCAAGCTGAGCCAATGTGGAGAAGTTGTTCTATTTCCTTGAGTGAATCTGTCGAACTTGCAATCTCTGGATCAAGCAATTCTGTTAATTTCCCTTCAGACATCGCGGATGCCACCCATTGGACCACATCTGTCCCTCCTTTTCCATGGTCGAGATATTGAGATGGGAATTTCCCCGTCAGGATCTCGAGAATGACAACTCCTAGACAGTATACATCACATTTTGGTGACACTTTCCCTTCTGACACAACTTCCGGGGCCTTGTATGCGAACAAAGCTTGTCTAAGATTGGCAGTATTAATCAATGGGCTCAATCCATATTCGGAAATCAACGGTTGATTGTTAGGGCCTAGAAGGATATTGCTTGACTTGAGATTTCCATGAGGCAAGTCGAGAGAAGCTAGTTGAGCATGTAGATGGTCCATCCCACTGGCAATTCCTTGCACAATATTTAATCTAGCAGCCCAGGTGAGTTCATCGTGTGACGGTCCACGATCACCTAAATAAATTTATTATTGTTTCAGAGTATATTAAGAATGATATACACCAACACATTGAAAATTCATAAGCCATTTGCTAATATTGAACTTATCGCAAACAGTTTTGTTTGTACCAAGCAAAGGTGTTGGATGTTTCGTTTTTTTTTCTGCTTCTGCTAACGCTGAAGTGAAAACATCTAATATAAAGAATACAAATTTATTAGAAGATTAGTTTCCTTACCATGCAATAGATAAAGCAAGCTGCCTTTTGGTATGAATTCATGCACCAAAAGTTTCTCGTCTTTCCTGTAAAGGTAAGCCAAAGGTGTCAAGACGTTACTGTGTTTTATCATTCCAAGCTTTCTAACCTCTGCATCAAATCCTTCTTTTCCCATTCCATTCATTTCTCTCATCCTCTTCACCACCACACTTGTCCCATTAGCCATCAGTGCCTTGTACGATGACCCCAATGCTGCATTTCCAAGGACTTCTGCAGATGCCTTCATCAAATCAGGCAAACCAAAGACGCCCTTTTCATCATTCACCATCACTAACTCCCCTGCGCTGCCAGTCTTCACTTGACTATTATTGGCGCTCCTTGGGTGAACGGTCAATTTTCGACTTGATCCTGACCTCCTGCTCAGCTCCAGGTCCTTCCTAAATGACCCAGAAACCTGGACCTCAACTGCTTGAACACTTCCAGGATCCTTTTCAAGCACATCAAATGTCTTACCATTCCTCCTCCTTTTCAGTAAAAACACAACTGCAATTGAAAGAAACATCACACTTAATGTTATTGCCGCAGCAACAATCCTTTTCTGGTCTTCCTTACCGGCGGGGGGCTCAGTATTGCTTTTCATTGTCGAAACTGCTGGCGACGAATTTGATGGATCCGGCTCAGCCGGTGGCTGTGGCATCGGCGTCTTCCTATTTCTTGCCTTCTTATTGCAACCCACTCGTAATATTTTCCCACAGAGACCTGGATTTCCTGAAAAAGAACTTGCATTGAATTTAGTTAAACTATGCGGAATCTCCCCTTCCAATTTATTATTGGATAGATCAAGGTTTGTCAAAGATGGTGCCTCAACCGATGGAATTGTCCCATCAAATTGATTGTTCTCAAGATGTAGCTCAGTAATATAAGACAAATGAAACAGCGATGCAGGAATACGGCCTGTAAAGTTGTTATCCGAAAGCCAAACTTTTCTCAATCCCACCATTTTGTGAAAATAATCCGTTGATATCTCACCCGAAAACTGATTCATCGACAAGTAAATCGCCCTCAAATTACTTAAACGATTAAATTCCGGCAACTCACCAGAGAAAGAATTGTTAACAATGCTAATAGTACGAAGACTAGGAAGCTCAACCAAGGCATCAATATTAATTAGTCCTCCCAATCCCAAATCATTAATCTGAATACCCGTGACATTGCCCGCAAAACAAACTACGCCCTCCCATAGCTCTTCTGACCCACGACACGGCGGCTTGTCCTGCTGCCAGGATTCAAGTCCATTTGCATTTGTGAAGGAATCTTTGAGCCTCAACAAAGCGTCAGAATTGGGATCCGAAAACGAAACTCCAAACGATGTGACCACGAAGATTGAAAAGAGAAGCAAGATTAATGGCCGGAGAAGCCACAGCAATAATGCCACGGCCATTTCCCAGCGAGATTCTTGAGGCCTAAAGGACAATTTTTAGACAAAGCGTTGAACTATTTTCACAACAAAAAATCTGAGCCCATTTGTTAATCTCTCCTTGATTTTAGGTTACTGTTGAGATATGACCTGTTAAGCTGCTTTGTTCATGGCGGGTTCAATTTCTGTGAGCGCAACACAGCTTTTGAAATTATAGAGAGAGATGGTCGTAAGCCTTTGAAATGGTCAGCTTCAGGAAACCGTTAAAACAGTTGTTAATTTTTGATGGCTTTGCCCTTGTGAGTGTTGGGATGTATGGGCTTTAGGGAAGGGATTTTGTGAGAAAGTAGGGGTATTTTAAGTCAAAGGCAAATATTGTCTAGATGAAAAGGGCTGGATTCGGCATCAATGCAGAAACAGATACGGTTAATAACTAACTCATGTCAGAACGGATAACGAGAAAGTTTGAATACAAAATTATTTGTTTTGTAATTATAACAACATATTATAAATAATTAATTGAGAAAATACTTACGTAATTTGTAGTATAAATTAATGGTTAATCTCCTAATATTATCCAAGTTAAAACTTACTTGTTTCAACATCTGGAGATTATTAGTTCATAACATCGTATCAAACTTATTGAAAATTGCAAGCTAAAATATTTAATCAAGAGAAAAACTAATTCCATAATTATTAATAGTGTCACATTATTAACCAAACCAAGAAGTGATCATTTGATTTTGATGATGTTTTAAACCTCTCATGAACAACTATAGCAGCAACGCTCTAAGTTTGGAATGATAACGGAGTGAGTATAATTAAATTTTTTATCTTTATCCTTATAAGAGACCCTAAACCATTCATATTTTACAGATGATAGTGAATTCTCATCTCTTATCCATGAAGAATGAATAATCTTTATTTATTTTACCATTCTCAACCTCATCTTGAGAGATTCCAAAGTGATTGTTGTAAACAAGGAGGCTGACACCCCAATCTTCCAGGCGACCTTGGAAACCTTTATCACCTTTTCCATATCACTGGCATTAGTGTTATTATGGAATCTATTCAAAGCGAGATATATATATATTGCCAAATAACATGGTTTTAAATTACAGAGACAAAAATCAAGTTTGAATAAAGCGGCGTTTGTATTGAGTTTTATGTGGGCTGTTGATTTCATTTCCATTTGCAACTAAGAAAATGGCCTCTAGCCATTCACTTTTCTTTGTTAAATCCTTCTAATTAGATTACAAATTGCTGCCACCCACCAAAAGTCTGATTTGAAAATAATGAAAGTAAACTTGAGAGGAAAAAAAAAGGGATTTGGTCGGCTAAAATGGGGTTGTTTGGCGATGGTTGAGAGTTAATATAAGAATCTAACAATAAAAATGGTATTTTAATGATTAAATAAAAATATAATAGATATTTTAGTGAATAAAAGTGGATTGGATACATAATAAAATGAGAATATAACTACATTCAATTATACTTTTATCACGTTTATTTTAGAGAATTCTATTAGATGAGACTCGATTTTTAATATCAAAATGTCATATTTATTATAATTTCTATCAAATTTTAATAAAACATATAGAAATTTATAAATTTCGTTCCTATAACTTCAATTTTTTTCACTTTTAATTAAGCTTGATTTGTTGGACTCAACAGCTTGAAATGTAACGCCCTAATTGTTTTTGTGACTTTCATCTCATTAAACATTAATTGTCACAGCCCTCTACAATATATATATTTGATTTACCCCTTTACAAAAGCAAAGGTTGTCTTTTTTCTTAGATGAAGCTTAAAAGGCGATCAAGCCTATGTATTATATAACAATAATAATGACTATAACGATATTATGGACTAGATTATTCGATTCCCATGAAATGATAACTTACAAAAAAAAAATCATATTGTATTTAGGGTTTTATTATCACTATAATTTATTTATTTATCATCTTTTTATTATCACTATTATTATAAATTTATATTCATTGAGTCAATCTGCCAACTATACCATAAAAACATAGACATCCACGTTTTAGAAATTGTTCGGAAAAAAAAAAATCAAAGTCAAAATATGTGGTAGAGTAATTTAAATTCTAAATATTAAGTTAAGAAATATAAATATTATTATCATATTGTATTATACGTATAACACATTCGATTCCACTACTAAACCGATATAAAGCATAAAAATTCATGAAATGCGACGTTTATCTTTAAAAATAAATCGAACTTTAGATATCCTTAAAGATTATATTTAAAATACATTGTTTACTCCTCCATATCGTTTTATTAAATGAATCCTTTTCCAAACATGTACGAGGGTGATTTGAAAACCATCTTGTCACCCTTTCATTGTCCTTGATGTAAAATAATATATATCAAAAGTTCAATTAAAGAAAAGTGATAGCTATAGAGGAATCCAAGGATTTAACCAAAATGAGGGTAGATCAGCTGATTGGAAGCCTTCTTACATTTGAGAGGAAAAGGAAACCGAAAAAGAAAGAAGGCTAAAATAAGTATAGCCTCAAAAGCAATTGAAGAGGAAAAAGATGAGTCCTCAATAGATGAAGAGGACATAAGCTTATTAGCAAGAAAATTTAGTAAATTCTTGTTAAAGAACAAAAAGGTAAAAAGAAATGGCAACCTTAAATGAAGAGGCAAGGATAAAGAAGATAATGGCAAGGATGTCATTTGTTTCAAGTGTAAGAAACTTAGGCATATCAAACAAGATTGCCCATTGTTGAAGAAAAAGAAGAATAAGAAGATTGAGAAGAAGTTCAAGAAGAAAGCTTTTGTAGCCACATGGAGTGGTAATGACAATTCAAATGATAAAATCAAAAAGCAAGAAAAAAGGGCCAACCTATGTTATATGGCCAAGAGTGACTCCACAGATGAGGTAAGTGAATTTAATATTTTTTCTTATGATGAGTTGCAGGATGCCTTTGATTCATTGCTAATAGAATTTAAAAATATTAGCTTTAGCAACAAAAGTTTGAAGAAAGATTTAGCAAATTTAAAACTTGGTTTAGAAAAACTTATAAAAGAACATGATATAGCTAAACTTGAATTGAAAAGAGTATTAGATGAAAAAAAACAAGATAACAAATGAATTAGAATCACTTAGGAAAGAAAATGATGAATTAAAAGCAAAAGTACTTAATTCAAATGAAATTGTAAAAAAATTCAAATGAAGAACTAAAAGGTTGTATGAGATGCTTGCATCTCAAAGAAATTGATTAAATAAAGAAGGTTGAGGCTATAATGGGGGTAACCCCTTCATAAATTGTTACAAATCTTTAAAAAAACCTCAAGCCTTACAAATGAAATGTAAATTTTGCTCTTATATTAGACACATTATTAGGAGATGTCCAATTAGGAATGTCAAATCTTACCAAGTAAAAAAGGTTGGGTTTTTAAAGGGACAACCAAAACTAACCTACATGGACCTAAAACCATTTGAGTACTAAAGAAACTTAAATGATATGCTTGTGTAGGTATGCTTGGATGCCAAAAACAAAAAGTCTATTAAGTGGTACTTGGATAGTGGTTGTTCAAGACATATGACCAAGAACAAGTATCTCTTTATTTCTTTAAAGGAAAAGGACGGAGAAAGTGTGAATTTTAGGAACAATTCAAAAGGAAAAGTGGTTAGAATTGGCACTATAGGTAACTTCTCCTTAACTATTAGTGATATATTATATGTTGAAGGCCTTAAGCATAATTTACTTAGCACAAGTCAATTATATGCCAAGGCTTCAAAGTATGTTTTTATGCTTTGTGTTGTGAGATTGTTGATACTAGCACAAACAACATTGCATTCATAAGACTTAGACATTCTAATATGTGTGGTATTAATTTACATAATATTGCATCAAAAGATTTATGTCTCATGTCAACAATGAGTAAGACATGTGGTTGTGGCATAGGGCATTAGGTCATGCAAGCCTTGATGCTTTGGAAAAGTTGTTTAAAAAGAATTTGGTTATAGGGTTATCAAAACTAGTTTTTAAAAATGATAGAATTTGTGATGTATGTGTCTTGGGTAAACAAACTAAGTCAAGTTTTAAAAGAAAAAACTGTGTTTCTACTTCTAAACCTCTACAACTATTGCATATAGACTTGTGTGGCCCATCTAGGACTATGAATGTTGGTGGAAAACATTATTGTTTTATGATTGTAGATGATTATTCTAAGTTTGCATAGATATTGTTACTTGCACAAAAAGATTATGCTTTTAAAAATTTTGTTTCATTTATTAGAAATTGCATAACCAAGTAGGTTATGCAATTACTTGCATTAGAAGTAACCTTAGCAAAGAATTCCAAAATTCTAATTTTGAACCATATTGTGGTGAGTATGACATTGACCATAATTTTTTAACCCCTACGACACCTCAACAAAATGGAGTTGTTAAGAGAAGAAATAGAATACTACTTAAAATAACTAGGACCATGTTGTGTGAGCATGATTTGCCTAAGCCATTAACACATCATGCTATATTATAAATAAGGCCACGACTAGGTCAATCCTTAAGAAGACTTCTTACAAGTTATTTAAAGGGAAAAAGTCTAATATTGCATATTTTCATCTATTTGGATATAAATGTTTTGTACTCAACAATAGAAAAGATAACCTAGAAAAATTTGATGTCAAATCGAATGAAGCGTATAGAGTCTTCAGCAAAATGATACTTATTATTGAAGAATCTATACATATGATGTTGATAAGTCTTCTTTTAAATATGTAGATAGGTCAAATGATGATCAAGTGGTAGAGCTTATGAAGGATTTCAAAATTAATGATGGTCTTACTCTAAAAGAAGAAGAAACTTAAGTTGAGGTGACACAACAAGATAAAGCATCAATGCAACCTCAAGAAGTGAGAAGAGAGATTTCCTTTCCTAGAGTTAAAGATAAAGTAAAAAGAGGAGAGATCATTGGTAACCAATCGTGAGGGGTAAGAACAAGGGCTTTAATGAGAAATACCTACAAATTTGTGGCACTTTTATCACAAATACAACCCAAGAAAATTGATGAAGCCTTATAAGATTAAGGAAGCATAATGGTAATAAAAGAAAAGTTAAATCAATTTAAAAGGAACCATGTATGGGAACTAATCCCTAGGCCAACGGATAATCCTATCATTGGCATTAAATGGGTATACTAAAACAAGGCGGATGAATCTGGAGTTGTTGTAAGAAACAAGGCTAGACTAGTTGCTTAAGCTTACTCTTACAAGGAAGGTATTGATTTTAATGAAACCTATGCTTTTGTAGCTAGATTAGAAGTCATTACAATATTACTTGCTAACGCATGCTATTTAAACTTTAATTTATTTCAAATGGATGTTAAAATTACATTTCTAAATGGTTTTATCCAATATAAAGTGTATGTAAAACAACCTCACGGTTTTGAAAGCCTTAGTTTTTTAAACCATGTTTTTAAATTAAGAAAGCACTTTACGGTTTAAAACAAGCTCCTAGAGCTTGGTATGAAAGATTAAGTTCTTTTTTTTTTAAAATGGTTTTTCCAAAAGAAAGGTGGATGCCATTTTATTTATTAAAAACCATAAGTAAGATATTCTAGTTAAACAAATTTATTTTAATGACATCAACTTCGGTGCTACCAATGAATCTCTATGTAGAGAGTTTTCTAAGATTATGCAGGGAGAATTTGAAATGAGCATGATGTGAGAGCTAAATTACTTTCTTAAACTTCAAATCAAACAAATAAAGGAAGGAATCCTGTTAAACCAATCAAAATACACCCAGGACTCCTCAAAAGGTTTAACATACATGATGCCAAGGAATAACCAACTCCCATGAGCACTTTGGTACGGCTTGACAAGAATGAAGAAGGTAAAAATATTAATGCAAAAACATATAGGTGTATAATAGTGCATTATCATATTTAACCGCATCTAAGCCTGACATTATGTTTAGTACATGGATGTGTGCACCTTTTCAAGTAAATCCTAAGGAATTGCATTTAAACACTATAAAACAAAATTTGAGGTATCTCAAGGGAACACCTAATATTGGTTTATAGTACCCTAAGAACTCAATATTTGAATTACATGTATTTTCAAATACTGATTTCAAAGGATGTACAATTGATTAAAAAAAAAAAAGCACTAGTGGCACATGTCAATTTTTAAGGAATATGTTAGTTTCATGGTTTTCCAAAAAGTAAAATTCGGTGGTAACTTCTACTATGAAAGTCGAATACATTACCATAGCTAGTTGTTGGGCCTAAATCCTTTGGATGAAACAACAATTTTTAGATTTTTTTTTTGAAAAAGAAACAACACCAATTTATTGTGATAACACAAGTATAATTCAACTTTTGAAAAAACCCATATTGTATTCATGAACTAAGCACATTAACATTAGGCATCATTTCTTGCATGATCATGTTAGCAAGGGTGATATTACACTAGAATTTGTTAATACTAACCACCATCTTGTTGATATTTTCACCAAGCCTCTTGATAAGGATAGATTTTCTTATATAAGAAAGGAGCTTGGAATAATTGATGCAAGACAAGTAAATACCTAACGCCTTGATTTTTAATTGTAACATGTTTGTGCTAGTTTGGTTGTTGATGTGGTTGCTCACTGGATTGAAACATGTTATTACTTGTGTTAAATGTGTTTGAGCTTAGTATTGTGAAATTCATTAAATGATATGTATAAATAAGTGTGTTTAGTCTTGAATGTAAATTTGAGCCGAATTGATACAATTTTATAGTTGACACCAATCAATACTTGAGTTCATATAGCAAAATCCTCATTTGATTAAAATATCTAAGTTTTGTAAATTGAAGTGTTTTGAGAAATTTTTCACAAACTATAGTTTTTTGGAAAACTATGCAGGTCTATGTTTTTGGTTGCACATGATCGTGTGTTAAATTTGTGCACTGTGTGTCCTTACATGACACACATGATTGTGTGTCCAATTTATGCATGACTGTATAGGTTTTTCAAATTCCATGCTTACTTGCATACATGGCACGGGTCCTATACATAGGCATGTGTTTTAAATATTTTAAAAGCTTTTTATAAAAACACAATCGTGAAATTGTCGTTAGCACAACCATGCAAAATTAGGATCATTACAAAAATAAGGTTGATATCAAACTATGTAGTCAAGTAACATGGTCATGTGTGCATAAATATATAAGCAGATTCCAGCTTTTATTTCATTTTTCACCTATATCTCAAAACCTAACCACAATTTCTCATATTTTTCTCTCAATCTCTAATCATTTTTCCTCAAGATTTTGGCATGCATTTGCTTCTAAACTCATTTTTATAAGTTTCTCTTGCATTTTCATAATTTTTTCACTTGTTTTACATCTAAAATCACCCAATATCACTTTATCTTCCAAAACCTTCATAATGTTGCCACGCATGAGGCTTTCTACATGATCGAATCCTTCTAAAAGTGTATGAAGGAGTGACAATCCCTTTGGAATCATTTGTGTCAATCACTAACAAAAGGTACTCTTTTCTAAACTAATAAAGCACTTGATTTATGTAGGAAAGTGCTTGGATGATAGTATTTTAAAGGAAATTGGTTTGCTTGAGGAAATTAGGAATTTAGTAGATGCTATTAGGTTAAACAAAGAGTTTTATATAAGACTCAATGCATACGAAAACCTAATGTATGAGTTTTTCAGTTCCCTATCACTTAAAAAGAACATGAGAATAACTATTACGGATCACACTATGTGTTTTCAATTGGTTAATAGGGATTCGATGGTCACTCCTGATTAGTTATCATAGTGGTTATAGTATGAGGTTGTTAAGATCTAAGACTACCTACATGAGCAAAGTTCCCAACTTGTATGGGTGTTATTAAGAGGATCTAGTTACTACAAGGTATAATAAAAGAAGGCCTCATCCCTAACAAACCCAACTATGCAAATATTCCACCACATGGTCACCTATAATCTTAATGCCCATACAAACACGAACAAAAACGCAAGTGTTTGAGATATAGTAATAATGAAAGTTGTCATAACGGGTCGACAAATAAACATGGTATACTAGATGATAAACAAGTTGAATGACATTCAATCGAATAGCGACAAAGAAAAGTATCAATTGATTTCAATATGTTTATCACATTTCTGGCCGTTAATTTGAGGATTTTGCTTAAAGGGTTTGATAAGTATCGCATTCCATTCAAAGAGGTTCACGTGTTAAAGTTAGATGCATTATATCAGATACATGTCATTGAAAAAAAGATGATGCAAACAGATGGCTATTACTAGCCAGAGTTGGCGAGTATGACCCTTTAATTGGGTTATCTGTTAGGCCCTCACCTATACCACCTATTGCAAATGGAGAAACTAGTGCCTATAGGGGGAGACGAGCATGCACAAAAGCTAGACCCAAAGTTTAATCCATCTTAGAGCTTCAAATGATGTTAAAGTCCATCCAATATATTCAGGGGTTATTGATCGGCTTACAAGAACCGTTGATCACCTTACAATGACTATTGCCCAGCTTTTTGGAAACCTTCAAGATCACTGATAAGAATTTAGAATCTTTTAGGACACTATCTCCAGTCAAATGGCCATAATTGAATTACATGATGAAGCTTTAAAAGACAAAGCACTTGCAACCCAGTCTCCTCTACAGTTGCTTCCTCAGATACCTCCTAAGTCATGATTTTTATCTCATGCTTGCTTGATTTTTTGTGTTGATTGATGATATTGCTATATTGTTTTTCTTTGGATAAATATATATATATATGAGATAATTGTTAATATCTATGTTGATTAATGTGAGAATGGTTATGGTTTGAAATAGTTGGTAAATGACAATGTATATTTTGAAGTGTAATTTTCTTCATCTTAAAATTGGGAAATGTTCCAAAAACAGAGGAAACTCTATCAAAAATTTTTTTATTAATGTAAAAAAGGGAGAAGAATGGGTTAAATTGACTTTAAAATTGCATATAAAATTAAAATGAAGTTAAAATAGACCTTAAAGTGAAAGGTAGTTTAAATTTGGAAATTTTAATTAACAAATTTAACTATATTTCCATAATTTTGTCATTAATCAAAAAGGGGAAGATTGTTAAACCCTTGATATTTTGATGATGATAAAAATATACTAAAATTACTAATTTATCTGTTGCATGAATGGCTTCATGACAAAAAAAGGGAAACAGTATAATTTTTTGTAAGTTTCAGATCCCACATGACTTTGTGCTTTCTAGCACGACCATACGTAGTTGTTTTGCAACTCATGTGGAGAAAATACGCAACTGTGTCATAAACCATGACTAGGATTTGTAATTTTGCTAAAAAATTTTCAAGTCCAACACGATCATGCTTAAGTATTGAATGATCGTATGTGTGCTCTACATAGGTCCAATACAACCAGTATAATCATGCAAGCTCACCATGCTAAGTCAACAAGCCAAATTCAAACACACTACCGTGTCAAATTATGACATATGATTGTGCTAGAGAACATTTTGAAAAAACATAGGTCTCATAGTCATGTGCTTGTATCGTGTTGGGTCAAACATGAAAGGTCAAACGCATAGCCATGTTCAAATTGGACACATGACCATACGAATACATCTCAAAAGAAGCATGAGACATTCAGCCATATAGTATCATCATGCAAATGGTCAAATGACACGACCATGTAAGAATTACACGCACGACCGTGTTATGCTAAACATAAAGCACACTACCACATCAATCATGCAAGGTTGATCAAGCGAAGGCATTTTCAAGTTATATCAACAATCAACTACCATGTATAAGGCACACGACTATGCTCAAGCATATTTTTAGTCATGTAAGAATCATGCGGTGATAGTACTCAAAAGTCACGTAAGCTTCTAGAAATTCAAGCATCAAATATAAAGAAATAAAGCACTACCATATATAATAAGCATACAATCATGTAGTTATTGCGCGTATCTTAAATTTGACCATTGGGAGTTTGTTCAAGGCTATAAATACAGTAAGCACGACCATGCACTCAACAAGCATAACCATGCACCTGAAAAATTAATTGCAACTATATCTTTTTTCACCTACTCGATGGATAGAAATTTATGGAAACGGTTTTTTACCATTTCAAACAAGAAATCAAGTATAAAAGGACACCATTTTAAAGTGAGCAAGGTCTAGAAAAAAATAATCAAGCTTACATTTTTACTTCTTCTTTACTTATTTTTCTCCCTTAAGCTTAAATTATTCTTCATTTGAGAGAGTTGTACTAAATTGTGTGTACTAGCTTATTTAAAGGCATTTTCACAATCTTTCATTATTTCAAAATCAATTGTAAAAAACGGTGAAATTCCCTTAATGCAAAAAACTATTGTATCTTTGGTTTGTGAACATAGTGAAAGGTTTAATCAGTTGGTCAATGAAGAAGAAGATATAGAAGGCTTGTTTTCAAAACTTCAAACCTCTAAAAATCATCTGAGAAAACTTTATCCCTTCTCTCATTATTTTGAGTTTATTTGATTTATAATTGTTATTGTGTTTTACTAGATGCTTTAATTATTTGTTGCATAAACTATCTTATGATTAAGAAAAAGTGTTTTTAAGATATAAAACTTTTATAATTTATCCCTCTAAGATTATCTTACTAGCCAAAAGGGTTTTTCAAATTTTGTGTTAAGAACGGCTATGTAAGTCTCATGCATAGTTATGTAAGCGTAATTATAAAACATGCATGGTCATGTGTCATTTAAGCACAATCTTGTAACTGGGGAAATGAAGCATGCGTGGTTGTGTAATTCATATGCACGTTCATGCAAGACCCATAAAACCTAAAAATCTATAGAAAACTATAGTTTTGCCACAAGGGGCCTTTTCAAAACATTTTCAAATTTCTCAAAATTGATTTTTACCCAATTCAAAGTATTGAAAACCACTAAAAAGCAAGTTTCAAACATGTCTAAAATCAAATTAAACACAATTAACTTATTTGAAATAAAGTTCACAAGTTTTGGGGAAACTTGGGGGCATAAAACATTTTATGCACAAAACATGGTCAAAACACAACAAATACATCAATCTGCATATTTTAATCATAAAGGACTAATAATATATGACTTTATGTCATTTGATATCCAAACAATCAAATTCGAATCAATTCGACCTAAATTCCAAGTTTGCATATGTTGCAACACAAATATATTACACATAACACACTTGTATTAATTCAATCCAAATAATCTAGACATTGCAAGCAGTCACGTATAACCAATCAAGTACAAACACAACATGGCAATCATCATTAATAACACCAATCAAGTATTAATAAAATTAATAGGTTTAGATCTTACTTGAATTGATGACCTCTTTAAGCACAAGGAGACTAGTTCTTCATCTTTATTGTCCAAGTTTTCCTCATTAAAATAGATAAGAGCTTTTTTCTTTGATTTCTTCTTCCTCCTTAAGGACATTCTTCTTAATATTGCCCTTCCTTCCTACGCTCATAGCAAGTCACCACTTTTTCTTTCTTCTTCTTCTTTTCTTTTAATATGAACTTGCTAAACTTTTTGAAGAGCATATTTAAGTCTTCTTCATCCATTAAGCTCTCCTATTCTTCAATTAAGGGTGTACCATCTTCACTCAAACTCTCCCTAACCTTGAGTGCGATGTCTTTCTTTTTCTTTTATTCCTTTTTAGGCATCTATTTCATTTTATAAGTCAAGAGACTTTTGATCAATTCATTCATACCCAACATGGTCAAGTCTTTCAATTATTTGATTGCTATTACTTTCATGCTCTAAGCTTCTGATAATGACCTTAGCACCTTTTTGTCCAGTTTAACAATTTCAAATTTTTTTCTTAATCCCTTCAATTCATTCACCAAATTCAAAAACCATTTATGCATTTTTGTTATATTACTTTCCTTCTTTATTTCAAATAACTTGTATTCTCGAAACAGAATTTTCACCTTGGACTCTTTCACTTGATTGGATCTTTCATGTAATATTTAGAGGATAGTCCAAGCCTCATTTGTTGTTTCACAAGAAAAGACATAGGTAAATTTTGTAGCATTTAAAGCACAAAACAGTATATTTAATACCCTACAGTTTAAGCTTAACAATTTCTCATCATTTTCATTAAGTTCATCTTCATTTTTGGGCAAATTAGTATTTGGATTAATGGGAACAATATCCAAATTCATCATCAATGGATTGAATAAAAAATTTCATACAAATTTTCCATTGATTATAGTTTTCACCACAAAATAAGGGTGGCCTAAGTGAACTACCTCATTCATCAAAAGTTGGTTTTGGAAATAAGTTTGCCATAAAATTTGAAATTGATTTTAAGCCCATAAAACTATTAAACTTTCAAAAAACAAGATTTAAAGCTCTAATACCAATTGTTAAACCCAATAAACTAATGGCAATAACAAGAGGGGGTGAATAAGTTATGATAAAACTTTTGATAACTTTAAAACTATTTTTCACCCAACAACGAATCAATTGATTTAACCATTCAAAACAATTAATCAAACAAGTACTTAATAAGTTAAAACACAATAATAAAGCAAGTAATCAACAAAATAAAGTGAGAAAGGGAAAAGAAATGCTTAGCCGATTTTATAGTGGTTCAGAGTTTCTTTATATTTCCTATGTCCATTATTTCAAGTAACCTCATTTGAAGATTTTCCTTTACTATCTTTAACCCAAAGATATAGTAGTTTTTTATCTAAGGGATTTTGTCCTTCTTACACTAGTTTTTTTGAATAAAGAATTGTGCATTTAACTTAGTTTTCACAGGTTTCATGCCTTAAAACTAGTTTCATGAGATTGAGCCTAAGAGTTTATAGATTACAAAAAATACAATTTACCTCTTGATAGGCAGATGCACAAATTGGCTCACAAGGTTTTTCTCATGGATGTCAAATAAAGCTTAGTGAGAGAAAGTGGAGAAGAGTAAAGAATGTGAATAATGCAGATTATGGTTGTAATTCTCTTACCCTATAATCTTCAAATCATCTCTAATTTATAGCATTTGTGAAGTACTAGCCGTTGTAGCTGATTTGATAATTATTATAGTGAATCTGGAATATTGCACGGTCATGTGCCTATGTTGCACAATCATGCTCTCATCGAGGTATGCTCTCTAATAGTTGAATTTCTTCGATCATGTGCACCTACACGGGCATGTGCTCCACACACACGGTTATGCATCTTTAAGGCTTCATTGCTTTAGTTTTTTTAGGTGCCCACACAACTTCACGCATAATACCCGCACTATAATCACATGATCAAGTTTCTTCGCCTATCACGGGTGTGTGTTGTTTGTGCACAAGTGTGTTCCCAGTAAAAATTTTTATAACACGAGCATAGTTGGGCTTTCTGGTAGTATGTCCTTGACTTATGAAACACTGTCATACGTCCTTGCTTCTTCATGCACGAACATGTTGTATGACTTTACCAAATTGTGTATTGTTTTTATGGCACACATATAGTCGTGCAACTTAATTATACATGATTGTGCACCAGGTTAAATCTAAAAAAATAAACTTATAGTCCTCTTTTGTTATAAGCATTATATGTAATTATCGATTAGATATTTTAATATATTTTTTTTATCAATCAAAACACTCAGGGTCTAATAATATAAATTAATAGTTAATTTCCTAATATTACAGAAGATAAAACTTACAAAGATTAATCTGTAACATCAAATCAAACTTATTGAAAGCTACAAGCTAAAATATTGAATCAAGGGAAAAATTAATTTCATAATTATTAATAGTAGCGAAACATTATTAACTAAACTATGGTTATGTTTGAAACCTTTCAGGAGCAACTCAGCATGTTATGACAGGGATGAAATTGAAGAGAGCAGGGTCAAATTTCTAGTTCTCTGTCTTTGTTCTTCCACGAGGGGACTCGACCCCTTTGCGCTTCAAGATTGATAAAAGAATTTCGTCCCTTTCCCACGAGGAATAATTGCTCCCCATTTTCTCCTTGTTCTCAATCCGTACCCAGCCCGTCTTGAGAGATTCCAAGGTCGTTTTCGTTGTTGTAAATAAATGTGACCAATCTTCTGTACGACTTTTGAAGCCCCTATTACCTTTTTGGTATCACTGACACTGGAGTTATTATGGAATTTTAGTTCTAATTTTGGATTGTCGAAATATAGTTGGCTGATTTCTTTTGAAGTGATACCAGAATTGCTGGAGAAGATCCCGGGAAAAAAATAAACCTGTTGAAAAAAAAAAAAAAAAAAGGGTTGCCAAATAATACATGGTTTAAATTAGTGACAGAAATAAAGTTTAAATAAGGTAGCTTTTGTCTTGAGTTTAGTGGGCCGGTGATTTCATTTTCATTTGCAACTAGGAAAATGGCCCTAGCTGTTCGCTTTTCTTTGTTAAATCCTTGTAATTAAGATTACGCATTGCTGTCACCCACCCAATGCCTATATTGAGATCAATTCTAATTTGAAAATAATAAAAGCAAACTTAAGAAGATGAAAAAGGGATTTGGTCGGCTAAAGTGGAGTTGTTGGGGGATGGTTGAGCGCTTAGTAATAGTAAATATCATTGAGACAAAGAACCGAAAGACAACTTTAAAAAAAATTTGAATCTCAATCGGAGAAAAGAGATGAAAATAAAAAATAAAAAGAATGAACTGAGAGAGAATGAACCAGGCAGCAAACAACAACGCTAGCCAGGGACAGATTATAGAATGGTATTATTAGGATTTCTGGGAGAAAATGAAATAGAGTTGAATCATATATGACAATGAAATAGGGAGAAAACGAAATAATAACTATAAAAAAAACAATATAAAATATGTAATTGATGTCATGGAGAATATAAAATATGTAAACGATCGTTGAATAGGTTGTATATTTTATGAAACACTTTTCAAAATTAATTAATAATATAGATGTTTATTTATTTATCAACTTGAAATTATTATACATTTTATAATAATTATTATTAGTATTATTATTATTATTACTCTTAGATATTTATATTCATTGTGTCTTTCTGCCAACTATATCATAGAAATAAAGACACCCCATTCTAGAAAATGCTCTCTAATTTAATGTGTTCAGAAAGGAAAAAATTCAAAATCAAAATATGCGGTGGTTTAATTTAAATTCTAGACATATAACTTATAAAATATAAATATTATTATCATGTTGTATTCCATAAAATAAATGAAATATATGATTATAATTTATTATATAAGCCAAACGAAATCGTCTCACCCAAGGTTTTCTTAAGTGATAAAGTCTCATTTATGAAAGTTAAAAAAATTAAATACCTATCCATTGACTTAAAGTAAGAGAGGTATTTTTGTATTTTTGAATAAAAATTAAAAAAATAAATTTTATAAAATTGATTAACATATAAATTTAAAATAAAATAATATTAAAATATTAATAAATATTTAAAAATAAAATAAATATTTAAAAAGCAGTCACTACCGCCGACAACTGTGATTGATGTTAACCTCACCAATGGCCAGAAATGGCCACCTAGGTCGCCTCGATGGCAGAGGCGGTTATATCTAGCCGTCTCTACCATCTAAATGACCGGTGTCAAGCATTTCGACCGTTTCAGCTTTCTCCAATGGCAGAGGCAATTAGATTTGGCCACCTCCATCAAATCTTCGACAGCCAACTAGTTACCTCCGTCATCGAGATTGTTAAATCCGACTATCAATAGAATCAAGTAACCATTTTCGATCACCTGATGAGATTAAAATTGTCATCATACCGACAATGGTGGCTACTTTTAAATATTTATTTTATTTTTTAAATATTTGTATTTTTATTAATTTATTAATTATTTTATTATTTTAATATTACTTTATTTTAAATTTATTTTTAATATTATTTATATTAAATTTTATTTTAATATTAATATCATTAATTTTAATATGGGGCATTTGATCTTTCAATGAACAAGAGTGGGTACTTAGTTTTTTAAACTTTTATGGGTGGGACTTGTCGTTTAAGGAACCTTTGGGTGGGAATTGGTTATTTGGCCTATCATATATTACTTTTTCTTATATTAAGTGTAATTCAACGTAATTTGTTTATTCCATTTTTGTATGATTATATTTCATTTTAAAGTATACAAAATTATATATTATAAGGCATGCAGGGTCTGATTTGATGCAGTTTAAAAACTTTTTTAAATCAAATTGAAAAAATGGTTTGAAAATTTTTCAATTAAACTAAATCATTTTATATTTCGAACCAAACAAAATTAAAAAATATATAATTAGGTGTGATTTGAATTATAGTTTAAATTTATTAAAAAACAAATTCAATTTTAAATATTTAATACTATTAAATAATAATTTAAATATAATTATCTAAAATATAAAATAAATATGTAATAAAAACATAAAATATATATATATAAAAAATAAATCTGTGAAGAAATTAGCAGAATAAATATAAAAATATTAAAACATTATGTTTAATAATTTGTTAATGACTAATAATTCAAATGATATTTTCATCGATTCTATTTCACATATTACTACTAAAGAAATATATTTATATTTAATAAATTATATTTATATTCTACCTGTAGCTTCTTCCAAGTATGGAAAGCGAAATATCAACTGACTCTCTCTTATCATCTTTCTCATGAAAAAATTCAACTCAACTACCTTCTCAAATTGCAAATTGAACTAAAAGAAAGAACATTTTATATGTATCCATTGTTGGAGTGACAGTCTAAAGATAATCATCTCTAGGATATTGGTTTATTAATGACATCTTAAACATAAATAATAAATGACACTTGTTATCCATAATTGTTTTTATGTTATGATAAATGCTCTTAAAATAATTAATCAAAGTTAAGGAATTAGCTAGTCTGGCCATATTCTCTTTGTGTCCTCATTAAAATGATCATTCTAAAATTATTCATAAACCCAACATTACCATAAGCACAAGCAATAATAATAGAGATGAGACTATCATAGAATTGAACGTTTTATCGAAAGGTGGTAGTAGTTTACATGTGCTGAAGCTATTAGTTGTAGCTTGGTGTAGCATATGGGTGCATGTTAGTATTAGGCATTGTTCATTAGACATGACCTATCAAGAGGATTCTATATAGATGTTTGCCCCAGTGTCTATGGAACATATTCTCTGTAGCAAACTAAGGTACATGTAATCTTTCAATTCGAGGACTATTAGAATGCTCCTTGTAAGGAATAGTATAGTTTGACTTTATCTAACATGCCGCCATAATAGGGGTGTTGTAACAGTGGTGATTGGTTTCATTAGGATTTGTATATAGGTTAAAGTGATTCAACATAGAATTCGCCACTTTCGACAATAGAAAACCTTATCTGTGATGAACTTATGTTGACATTTGCTGGTGACGTAAATTTGTTATCACATTAACATTAGGTCATAACTTGATCTATTCGTTCATTTAGTTGTTGTTAATTAATTATAATAACGAGCAACAATTAAAGTAGACATTGAATCTATGCATTAGCCTTGAGAGATAAAAGATGATGAAAGAATTTGTATTATACAAGTAATCAAATGTTGATAAACAGCCAATTAGCGCTAACATGTTAATAAATTTAACATAATATGTAAACTAGGATCTTATACATGATTAATTAAAACATCAAAATTATTTGAGTTTATAAACAAACCTGTCTTCAGATTCATCTTAGCTTGCACAGTGGAATATGTAGAAAAGAATTTCTAAACTAAGAATTTCCTCTTTTCTTCTTAAACAATCTTTAATTGGTGAGATAATGATAACTCTTTTTTTGGTTAAGAAACAGAAGAAGAGACCTAGCCTGCTTTATATAGAGTGTCAATTAGTCTTCCCATCATAACTTAATAGGTCTCTATGGCTTACACTAATAATTTCACTCACTTCTCAAAACTATTAGTTCACTTTATTTAGATCAATTATATTTGGGCTACTGGATATCTGATAATAGACTAATTTATCCTATATTGATTTAATTTAAAACAAAAACTCATAATTAATGTAAGCCCACCATAAGAAAATTTCCAACATTCTTCCACTTAGACGACATTTATTATGATAAATTTTGTTAAAACACTTTGAAAAATCATTTTCAGGCTAAGATTTAAAAGTTAAGGATCCAAGTGTTGTAAAGAAAATAAAATTGGCCTAGAGACAATTCTAAGT
The DNA here is from genome assembly GCA_026122585.1 of Anacardium occidentale. Classification (NCBI taxonomy): domain Eukaryota; kingdom Viridiplantae; phylum Streptophyta; class Magnoliopsida; order Sapindales; family Anacardiaceae; genus Anacardium; species Anacardium occidentale. The sequence goes on from JAJEJH010000480.1 coordinate 130,131, forward strand.
TATAGTTTGGTCCAATAAGATCTTAAATATCAAATTATAGTGGTTACCACATCATTTAATGTCATAAAACCTTTTATGGTCACACATACCACTCAACCTTATCAATTGAACTAGATGTGGTAGTGTAGCAAAAAACAATAACACTTATTTGTGATCTAATAGGTGTTATTTTCAATTTGTCAATCTTTGATTTCACTTCCTTATGTAGAACAGGCACACTTGAGAAAACTCTTATGGTTTATAAAATAAATTTGTATGTCTTAGTTAAATAATAAATATCTCGAGATTACTTAATACGTTAAAAGACATACCAACAAGGCTATAAATAATAGCCTTTGCTTAAGACTAACCCAAGTTTTAAGACTTTATGTTTTGACATATCATGGATTATGCAAGAAAAAAAATTTGCGATTGAATATTATTGATGATTCAAAAGTTCTAAATACATCAACAAGAATTTAATTAAACAAGGATATAAAGCAAATAATAAACATAATATCTCCCACTAACCAAACATATCAAAAGACTCCATTAAATCCATGTTAAAAACATGTTTCTTAAAAGCATTACGGCAAAGTCCCTTGGTTAGAGGGTCTGCAAATTATGCCATTAGTCTCAATGTGCTTTATTATAATGTCACCTTTCTTCACAAGTTCTTTCATTGTCAAATACTTAATTTCCATGTGCTTACTCTTGTCATACCTTTATTGTTTTTAAAGAACAATACTGAGAAAAATTATCACTGTGTAATTGTATATGTTTAGTAATGGAATCACAAATAGACATCTCAATAATGAGGTTTTTCAACCAAATAGCTTATGTAATTGCTCTAAAACACACTACAAACTCAGCTTGTATTGTAAAAAATGTTACTAACGTCTAATTTACACTTTTCCAAGACACTGCACCACCTACTCGTGTAAAAATATAAACTGGTTTAGATTTGTTATCATCAACATAGCCAACAAAGTTAGAATTCGTATAACCTATTATAATATCTTGAGGTTAAAATGGTCTTTTAGGTTATAAATCAGGGTTAAAAGAGAGATTTTATAGTCAAAAAGTAGATACAAGAGAGTTGAAAGGGAAAATAGTTATTTAGAGGTTTTATATAGCTTATGCATGAGTCTCTTTGGAAGGCCTTCCCCATACACAACGTTGGAAGTTAGAAATATATGATTTATTTGGAGTATAACCATGCATCCTTTGGACACATGACCATGTGTCCCTTGAGCTATGGAGCACGATCGTGCACCTTAAGGGTACTCAACTGTGCATCCCTCTTAAGTCAATACAACTATATAAAAGCAAAGCTTTCTCATTTTCAAACCAATTTTACTTGTTTCTCTTCTTCTCCTCCAGTTAACCCTAACCAAAGATCAAAGAGAAAAAGAGAGATTAATCTGCTAGTTAGCTAATCCAACTAGAAATCAAGCTAGAGTTAGAGAAATAGAAGCTTGTAGTAGCTTCAGGTAAGTATTTCCTTACATCTTCCCTGTTTCTATAGCATATATCTTCTTAGATAAGTCCAGTTAGTGATAGAGACATATTTTTAGTTTAATAAGCATGATTTCAAGTTGATGATAATGAGATAAAAGAGATTTTTCGAGGTAGAAACATGCTTAAAGTATTTGTATGTGCATGTGTGTGTTTAAGAGCTTAGAAGCATGTTCAATTGTGTTAGATGTTATGAGATGATGAAGGTTTATGATAGTAGCATGTTTTTGCATATATGCTTGTTAAAATTAGTTTGATTAATGATTGATGGAGATTTGGTTGAGCTTAAGCAATATTTTGTAAGTTCCAAAGGCATAATTGTAGAAATAGAGCATGATGCACACTCATGCACTTGTTATGCATGCCTATGCAATTGTATTTTCTGTATGCTCAAAGATGTGTATATGCATGCACAACTGAGGTCAGAGTAGTAGTACCTTCAGGCACACGACAGTGTGTCACAAGGTCACAATCATGTGTGTTTTGTCAATTTTGCATAACCATGCTAAAAAAAGGCCATAATTGTGGCTTGCGCTTTGTTGTAGGCTTGTGCATATAAGGTCACAACTGTGTGTGGTGCACATATAGCCATATGTCTTGAAGTGCACAATTGTGTAACTAGTAGAATAAAAAGTAGATTAAATAGAATTCACAAAATAAATAATAGATTAAGCAAAAATCACATAATACAAAGTAAAACAAGTAGAATAATAACAGAACAAAGAAAAGGAAACTATATTTTCCCAGAATCACTAGATTAACTCATATAAGTAAGAGAAATCCAATAATAACCTAGAAACAGTGTAAGTAAGTGATAAATTATGATTCGCAATTAAAGATGAAAACAAAAATAAAAATAGAAATAGTTATGAAACATACAAAATAAGAAACTAATAGATATACAACAGAACATAGAATAACTTACATAGAACTTATTAACAAGCTTAATAAGTTACAAAAACAGGAGTTTCAGTAAGAAATATATAGAATAGAACTATAATAATTGAATTAGTAATGTAATAAAAAAAAGAAGAAACAATAAGATATCATGCATAATGAGCATTACATGACATGACATACCAAACTAGTGTTTTTAGAAAGAGATCAAATGATCTACATATATAAGCTTTCAACATTAAGCTTGATATCTAGGATAGTTATTAGGGATAAATACAAGGAAGCATATATGAGATATTAGTTTAATGACTGCGATTGATATGGTTAGATTTTAGCTTACTAGTCTAAGGATTTGTATGGAAGGATATTTTCAGTTTACTGGCCTATTGCTGGTATGATTCAGCTAATATGATCAAGGTACTAAATCTCTGTATGTATCAGTTTGATTAGTACACCAATTTCATATGTAACTTTTTTGTATGTAATATACGTATATATAAAAAAGAGATTTCATATGTATTTTATTTTAGAATCTTCGAATCCTAATACTGTTTTTAGTAAATGTTTTGAATAAACAAACCCAAGAGCAAATACGTATTTACAATATACTTCATACCATAACACATATAACATGGCATGAATCAAAACACGGATAAAAGGATAAGAAATAAGATAAGCAAAGAACATTAAACCAATAATAAAGCAAGCATGACAAGGTTTAAGAAAGAAATAGAACATCAAATAAGTATTCCTGCACGATATTTATTATAAGCAAAAATATAAAAGAATTCAAACTAAGTCCTATAAAGAACTTAATAGTGCTTCAAATCCCAATTGCTAATTAAAAGTGGGCATAGATAATATATTTAGGGAGGTAGTTGAATGTGTTAAATCACATCAATCTAAACCCTTTCTCATAATATGTTATATACGGATACCCTTATACGTACTTATGACATGGGATGAAGTAGAATTTGAAAAGTAAGATAAGCTAGAGAAGAGGAAAAAGCTTATAAGACTAGTTAAAGACTAAGTTAAGTTTTTCAGATAAACATTCAAACTCGTAAAGTCTATTAGACTAGAGATATAACTAAGCCAAGGACAAAGATATCAAAAGAAGAATTAAGAAAAAAAGCTTAAAGCCTTGTGACTAGTCATAGAGGTAGATTAAAGTAAGTCCTTCTTAGGATAGAAATAGAATATACTTACTAAGTAACTCATCAATCATTCTTTTCAATTTCTTTTCTTGTAAGTCAATGTTTTTGAGGGAGCTAAATCGAAGCACGAGATAACTAGAGAGTGAATCATCAATCATCATTTTCAGTTTTTTTTTTTTTGTATATATATATATATATATATTTAGTTTTCAACAAATAACATGTTGGCTCGCATGTTTTGTATTGCTTATATATATTATGTATGATATCATATATGTTTTTAGATATTAATAAATAAAGTAATAATGTATAAGTTTTCTCTTTAGGATACTATACATTATTTTCAGTATTAGCTTCTACTTGTATTATATGTGTTTGTATACGTACAACATGTATAGTATTATTTTACAAAATAATAATATATAATGTTCTTAGCATGTTGTATAGTTTTTTCATTATCATTATGTTATCGAATCTCGCATAACATATGTTTTTAGATAAGATAAGTTTTTGATGAGACCCCTATTATATATTAAAGATGATTTCGTATAAATAATAATAATAATACATAGTAATAATAGTAGTAAATAGTAATATATAGTAAGGACACCACTACACTAACCAACTCAAGATTTTCAATTTTTCTGTAAGTCAATATATGATCTTTCATCCCTTTCAAATATCTCAAACTTTCTTAATTACAACCCAATGATCTTTTCTAGCATTAAATAGATAACTCCCTAAAAGACCCATTACAAATGCAATGTCAAGTCTAATGCAAACTTGTACATACATTAGGCTACCTATTACACTAGCATATGAAATTTCTTTCATTGACTCCATTTTAACTTCATTATTAGGACATTTTGCTAAGCTCAACATATCACCTTTAGTGATTGCCATATTCAAAGATTTATAGTCCTGCATGCTATATCTCTTTAGTATACACTCAATGTATGTCTTCTAAAAGAGACCTAATAAGTTTTGAGATCTATCTTTATAGAATCTCAATTTCATTTTTAGGACATTGTACCAAGCTTAATATATCACCTTTAGTGATTGGCTTATGCCAAGATTTACAATTGTGTATGCTATATCTCTTTAGTATATGCTCAATGTATGCCTTCTAAGAAAGACCTAATAAGTTTCAAGATCTATCTTTATGGATTTTAATCTCAAGAATAAAGGAAACTTCTCTAAGATATTTTTAGATCATTACTTACAAGCAAAATATCTTCCATATAAAGGATAAGAAAAATAAATTTGCTCCTACTAACCTTAAAATATATGTAACAATCCATTTTATATTTTACAAAATTGAAAGAGGTAACTACACTATCAAACCTTAAATACCATTGACAAGAAGCTTGTTAAGTCCATAAATAGACCTTTTGAGTCTATATACAAGATAATCTTTGTCATCTTCTTAAAAACCATTAAGCTACACCATAAAGACCTCTTCATCTAATTCTCTAGAAATATGGTCTTAACATCCATTTGGTATAACTCCAAATCATAATAAGCTATTAATGCCATGATTACCCTAAATGTATCTTTAGAGGAAACAAGAGAAAAGGTTACGGTGTAATCAATCCCTTCTCTTTGGGTAAATCCTTTGGCAACCAATCTAGTTTTAAACCTTTTAATATTTCTTTTGGAGTTTTTCTTAGTCTTATAAACTTACTTACATCTAATGGGCATATAGGCTTTTGGTAACTCAACAAGTTTCCATACGCCATTATGTTGCACAGATTGCACTCATCTCTCATTACATCTCATCATAGATCAAATTAAGGACTAGAAACAGTTTCTTCAAAAGATACAAGATCCACTACATGACCAATGTCATAATTACTCACTCCAAATAAACCACATAATCTAAATGAATAAAAAAAAAATCCCTTTTTCTTATTAGACCTTCTAAGTGGAACCCCATAAGTTATACCATATGTTTAAGGAGGCTTAGTGGGTGTTAGCTATAGAAACCTTTTTTCCTCTTTAGGAGTAACCACAAGTGTGGGAACCACTTCCTTTTACTGTATAGACAAAGGAACACAAATAGTTTTGATCTGCATATTCTTATTAATGGTCTCAAAATGTTTATTATTATCAATCATATCAAATTCTAACAAATTAGCTATTTATGATTCCATAATTTTAAAACCCCTTTCTTTACAGTAAATTTATAACCTTTAGACTGATTTATCCAATGAAATAACAATTAGTAGACCTAAGATGCAACTTATTTTTAATAGGATTGTAGATATGTACTTTTAAAGGACATCCTCAAATGTATAAGTGATTTAAGCTAGGTTTCTTTTTTGTCCATAACTAAAAGAGGTTTGGGTATAGACTTACTTGGGACTCTATTAAGGATATATGAAGTAGTTTTAATAGTCTCACCCTTAAGAAACTCTAGAAGATTGGTTTTCTTTGCATACTCCTCATTATATCCTTAAATGTGCGATTTTGCCTTTTAGCCATACCATTTTGTTCAGGACTACCTGGGTATAGTAAAATGAACTACTATTCCACAATCTTCTAAGTATTTGGCAAACAGACCTTTAATTTGTACACTTGTATCATGTTTGTGATAATACTCACCATCTCAGTCAGATTTAATAATCTTGATAACCTTTCCTAATTGTTTCTCAACTACTATCTTAAAGATCATGAATTTATCAAGAGCTTTTGACTTTTCCTTAATTAAAAATAGAGGAAAAATTATCAATGAAAATTATAAAATACTTACAATTACAAATTATAAGTGTGTAAAGGCTACTTATATCTATATGAATAATTTTTAAAAGATCAAAACTATAAGTTAGCCCTTTTTTTCTTTATCTTAGTTAATTTGCCTTTATAATAGTCAACACAAGTCTCTAAGTCACTAAAGTCAAGAGGTGGAAGAATGTCATCCTTCATCAATCTTTCCACTTAATGTTTAAAGATCTGATCAAGTCTTTTATGCCACAATATGGAAGATTGCTCTTTAATTAAGGGTTTTATGGCAACAATGTTTTTAACATTATATAGGGTAGAATACATTTGATTAAAAGCTAAGCATAATTTATATAGACCATGTGACAAAGCGTAATGGCCAATAACTTTTGAATCAAAAAATATTTTAACCATTCAATTCTTAAAGTTAAAAGCATAACCTTCTTTGTCCAATGATCAAATAGAAATCAAATTTTATCTAAAGGATGGTATATCAAATTTGATCCGTAAAACAAGTTTAAATCCAAAATCTAAATTTAAACAAACTACTCGTATAAACTCCACATCGACCTCTTCATTATTGCCAATTGTGGGCTTGGACTCTTCCTTATTTGGTTTCCTTTTGCTTATGAACCCTTGCAATGTAAAAGCAATATGTTTAGTTGCTCCACTATCTAACCACCAAGAACAGGATAAGGTTCTTACTAAATTTGAGTCACAAACAACAAAAGCTAATGATTACCTTTATGTTGACATTTTTCTAACCAAGATTTGTCTTTAACACACTAGGGTTTCTTATGATCTTTTTTTTTACAAAAGAATCATTTTACCTCTTTCTTGAAGACACCCTTAGAGATACTTATACTAGTAAACTGACAAATTTACTTTTTATTGTTCTGAATAGATTTAGAAGCATTAAATTTTGGTTTAGTTCCTTTCCCTTTATTATTGGGTTTAGAAACTAAGAGAGCAGTTTAAGAATTTCCATCTTTAATTTGTTTTTCCTTAGCAACACAGAAGGTAATAAGGTCATTAACTTTTTAGGCTTTATCTTAGGAACTATAGGTGGTGACAATCATGTCAAATTCAGGTTGAAGTGTGTTTAAGGCTTGGTGAACAATACAAGCATCAGGAAGAATGATATTAAAGGCTTTAAACTCAGTTTGGTAGTGGACCATCTTAAGAATATACTCTTTAAACACTTTCATGCCATCATATTTCATGGAATAAAGTCCTTTCAAAAGAGTACCTATTTCAACATTTGTGGAAACTTTCTACCTTTGCACTACAATAACTAATAGGTATTTTGTTATAGTTGTGTTAGGTAAGCTACTAAATAAATGTTTTGGAATGGATCTTTTAATCGTCAGATGGCACATACAATTAGATTCATCACTTGAGCTTGCTTTTCTGCATCAATACTAGTAGTTATGAGGTTTGCAGGCTTAGGTGTAATCATAGCCAAATCCATATTAGCTACCTTAATAGCAAACGCTACATCTTTCTTCTAACGCTTAAAATTTGAGCTAGTTAAAACATCAACAGTAACTATAATGTTGTTGACAGAAAATGTGATTAAAAAATATTAAATAATGCAACATCATTAGCATTTGATGGGTAATAATATTACTTAAAGCCATAAATGAGTATAATCAATAAGAATTCAGGCATATTATTATACAAAGACCTTCAGCCAAAATGCATAACATACAAATTAGATTTCTCCATATAAAATGGTATAAATAATTTATTCCAATCGAAGTAAATCTACCACCTTTGGATTAATAAACTATTTAGACAAGTTAATTCACAACCATAGTCTTGTCCATAATCTCTTAACTAAATACACAATAAACACCTTTGGGCAAAATAATTACATATTTAATTAGAGACATCCTTAAAACATGTGAAAAATGAAATTTTATAAATTCGGTGGATTAACCACTTTGGTGGCAATAACCCAACCAAAATTATAAAACCCTTTCACATCAGGATATACCTTTATGTTACCCTTGAACTAAAAATAGTTTATAGTGTATTAATCTTATGGACATGGGGCCTCTAATATCATTAAAATAAATAAATAATACATCTTAGTTTGTGACATAAAATTTATAAGAGAGGATATCCTTAAATATAGTTATCTCATCATATTAATAAATTGTGTTGCAAAGTTGTAATGTGACAGAATAAAATTTATGAAATAATTTTATTTCTCTTATTGTCAGCAACTTAAGTATGGCCTTTTAAAATTTTGTAAATTTAGAATTGCAACAAGTATAAACCATACATGATTATATTACTACAAATAATTGATTTATGTGTACACATAAAATAAAGCAAGGGAGATGCAATCACTATTGTAGTTCAATATGTATTAAAGCACATACATTTGCAAATAAGATAAGTAGCCCAATGGCAAGTGTACAACACTTTAGCAAGGTGAACCAATCTCAATACGTAATAAAATCAAGTTCTACCGATTCTGTTTCCTTCAACACAAAATTCTATTTCACTTTTATTCATAATAAAACGTAATTAGCAAAATATGACATGAAGAGCAAAATAATTAAATTCATGACTGACATAAAGATTACAACAAAAAGAAAAGATAGATCAAACAAATTTAAAATAATTGTATGGGTTCTAAGATCACATAACTTGCTCTAATAGCATATGTTAATAAATTTAACATAATATGTAAACTAGGATCTTATACATGATTACTTAAAGTACCAAAATTATTTAAGTTGATATGAAGAGCATCATAATTAAATTCATGACTGATATAAAGATTACAATAAAAAGAAAAAATAGCTCAAACAAATTTGAAATAATTTTATGGGTTCTAAGATCACATAACTTGCTCTGATAGCACATGTTAATAAATTTAACATAATATGTAAACCAGGATCTTATACATGATTGCTTAAAATACCAAAATTATTTGAGTTTATAAACAAACCTATCTTTAGATTTATCTTAGCTTGTACAGCAGAATATGTAGAAAAGAATTGTTTTCTCGTCCTTTCTTCTTAAGCAATCTCCAATGGGTGAGATAATGACCACCAAATTTTTGGTTAAGAAGTAGAAAAAGAGACCTACCCTCCTTCATATATAATGTCATTCAGTCTTCTCATCTTAACTTAATGGGTCTTTATAGCCTACACTAATAATTTGATCTATATCGTAAAACTTAAAATGCTAGCTCAATTTATTTAAATTAATTATATTTGGGTTGTTGGATGTCTAATAATAGACCAATCTATCCTAACCTGATTTAATTTAAAACAAAAACCCATCCCACCATAAGAAAATTTCCAACATGACACTTTGATTAATCAGGGTTATGATATTTTATTAGAGGTCTCTTATGATTCGTGTATGGTGGGATGTCAAACTAGATGGTAATGATTTAGTACAAGACCATACACTACTAAAAAACACAGGGTTCATGTATTTTCATATTTATAAATGAACATATATTTTAATTTTTTATTTACTAAAAAATTTTCCTTTGATGGATAGCAAATTGTGTTATTTTTTCTTTTAAATTAATGTTCAATAAATATCTTTCAGTTGATAATAACTCATAAATGAATTAAAATCACTTTGCTATATACACTCCATTTTCTTAAACTTTATTCATCTAGTATGCATAATATTAATCTAATTGTATTAAAATGGGCTTAGACATGCATGAACTTTATCATCGGGCTCTCATTTTTCAATTGTATTATAATATAACTAAATAATATCTGGTGGGTAATTATAATTTATTTGTGTTTGGAGGACACAAGAGTATCCAAGAATAAGATATATCATGATTCTTGATGAAATTTATCGGAGTCAAATGATTTTTTTTTTTTTTTTTTGTGTGTGTTAGGCTAAGAGGGTTATAGAAAAATAATCTTTAATTCAATTGTTATACCTTCTTAGAATTATACAAAATTATTTTTCTCTATAAATTGACTTTCGATATAGTTTGACCTATTTTAAAACTGGCATACCTCATATGTACCAGTTACTATCACAGATACCACTCACGCCTCTAAGATCTTTTGTTAATTAGAAAGTATTTATGTTTATCTTTTTATTATTTAGAATGTAGAAATTTACTTGTGTTTAATCGAATAAGAATTTAAAGCTTTTTGGTTTATGAGCTTGTATGGAATATAGATTGAATTGATTATTTTGTTGTTGGGTTATGTCCATGTTATTGTAATTAAAAAAGGGTTAGAATTGAATAATAGAAAATTCATGATGCATATTGGGAACATATGAAGGTGGGGGTCAATCGAAATTTGTTACGCATAACACACATAATGGGCATTTCTGAAAATTAATACCTAAGTATGTTACGCATGGTGGGGGTAATTAAAATTTTTTATATGTGATATAATAGATATAATCACATATTTATATAAGAATTTTGAACAACATACTTACAAATAAATCCCATATTAAATTTAGGCTCAAGTACCATATAAATCATTCATTAAATCCAAGTTCTAATAGTAGGTTCCCTGCAAGGCAGCTCTACCCCGTTGACCCTTAATTGCGAAGCCACACCCTATAATGATCCCTAGCCAACCTTGGGGAGATATCCTTTAGATATGATAAAACTTCGCACTCGAACAAAGAGACTACCAAGATACAATGGATAAAATTCATGCGAATCTTATTGACTATGAAAAGAAACGTTTCAAAGATACATGGTTTTTGTAATGATGCCATTCTAAATGAGATAGTGGGGGTAACTAAAATTTTTCATGCATGTGTGGTCTACGCAGTATGAGTGAAAAATCGGCCAAGAGAAATTTTTTATGTGTGACCATTATGAGAAATAACCAAATTGTTTGATTATTTATTGCATGACATAAAAGATATAACCACATTTTATATAAGAATTTTGAACAAATTAATTACAAGTAAATCTCTCTTTAAATTTAGGTTTAGGTAGCATGATTACAAATAAATCACTTATTAAATCTACATTTTAGCAATAGGTTCCCGAAAGAGTTTGACGTCTAGTTGTAATTACAATCATCCTTAGCCAGTTAATATTTATGCAAATCTACACCCTAACACATAAACATAATAGATCAGATTTATGCGAATCTTAACAACCATCAAAATAAACTTTTAGAGATACATGTTTTGACAATTCAATATTTGACGTATGCATGATTAGCTTAAACAGGAAGAAGTTATTCAAGAAGAATTGGTTTTTCTTACAAAACGTCAAATATTTGAGCCCATATTTTAAACACATAAAAGTATCCAACTCATTGGATAGAAATAGGTATTTATGAGGAAAAGAAATAAGCAAAATAAAATAACTAGATAAAAAGCAAGACTTGCGGCTAAAAGTTTTTCCCAAAGGTTTGACATATACTTTAATAAAACATATTCACCTGTGATTTATATAATCACATTCAAACGTTTGATTAATTCAATTGTCTCAAAAGGACTAGATATGAGTCCAATGGACCTGGTTATTACTTGTTTATATGAAAACTTAGATATTGATAATCTATATTATATTTTTACTTGTTTATATTATATTATATAATAAAATAAAATCAAACATATACTTCTTTACATATTTGGAACTAAAAGATTTATGATTATTCTATTCTTTTACATCCCTTAAAAATTGCAGTTTGTTTAAAGGTGTAGATATTGTTTATCTTTTTAACCCGTATAAGTCATACTCATGGATATGATATCTCTGCACTTACAATGACACAACAAAATCATAATACTCCACAAAAGCAAACTTTAATTGTAACATCTTCAAATCATCATAGATGTTTGCCCATCATAAAACCAGTAAAAAATGTATATGGTTACGATATGTCATATAGTATCGAAACAGATACAGTCCTCCTTCTTCAATGGATACTCTTTTCATATTATATGAAGATAATGCAACTTGTTTTACCCATATTAGATAATATATTAAAAAAGATAAAATCAAACATATTTTACTAAAGTTCGTTTATATTTACTAATTCCAATAAAACCAAAAAATTGCTGTCAAACAAATACACTCAAAAGGTTACATTTTAGATTGATTCGCTAAAACATAAACCAACATCCATATTTGAAAAAATTAGTTTACGGGCATCAACATTTGACAGTTCAAAAAGCAATTAGATTAATCTATATTATCATACCATAAGGAGAGAAAACGTTCGTTAAAGAGAACAAATTCTTAAATCGAGTAATATATTGAATAAAATATGCATCATACTACTTTTTTCCGCTGGACTTTTTAGGTAAAATTTCCTGTGAGTTAGTTCAAATACACAAGCCTCACTTTACAAAATATTAAATAATCACATTTGCTTGCATTGACTGTTCATTTCACTAAATCTTAACGTAATCCAATTTCTTTTGTTGCAAAAACCAAATTTTAATTAATTAATTACAATATCAACACTCGTCACCCTAATGACCGACGATGAAGCACCAATTGCCTGTCCACTTCGCCACCATTGGCACCTGCCCAACATGTAACATGAAATCCCGAGATATCCGGTACTGTCTCGGGGATAGATCACGTGAGTTGCATGCACCGAAAACATGTCTATCTGCCAACAACTTTACGCAATCGGAGCCTTTTGATCGTGCCACGTGTTGATCTCTGATGTTACTGCTAAATGACTATTACGAGTTGTTTAACACGTGCCTTTTCCTTTGCTATCACAGAGTCAAGCGAAACACGCTTTTGTACTCACGTTGTCCCCACGTGCGAGGTTTGTCACATTAGAATATGCCATGCGCAATTTTTGGCGGAATTAAAAATTTTAGTAGTTACCTTTTTTCAGGTTCATAATTGAGATTATCCAAACAAATGTATATTTATAATTAATAATCAAATGAAAAAACAGAATATAAGCTCTTATTATAAAGAATTTTTGGGACTAAACCCATAACATTTACATGTTATAAATTTGGGTTCTCAAATTTTTCTGAATAAGGTGCATGCGCTTTGAATAATTACATCATGTACTTGGAAAATAATAATAAGGTTATTTCAATTCAGTCCCATCGCCGTTCCAATTAAATTAACGTTCAAACCAAAAATGATTGTTGGGTGTCTGACATCACATCACATCACATCACAATTCCTCAAATTAATTAAAAGCCCTGATGTATCATTAATTACTTTTAGGCCAAACACCGTACTCTTACCCAAGGTTTTCTTAAATCTCAGTCCCACCCAAGAAGTTTTAAAAAGCCAATTACCCACCCTTGATCAATGCTAGAAAGGCGTTTTTATGTTTTTGAATAAAAGTTTAAAAAATAAATATTATAAAAATAATTAATATATTAATTAAAACTAATAAAAATTTAAAAAAGAGTCACTGTTTTCAATAACGTTTTAGACCACGATGACTACCATTAACATAATTAGATGATTGAAAATATTAATTAGTTCTATTAATTGTCGAATATGACCGTCTTGATGGAGGAAACGGCCATATGACCGTCTCTACCAAATTTTTAGAGACCAAATTTGATCGCCAATAAAATTAGATAGTCGATTTTAACCATCTGATTATGTTAACAGCGGTCATCTTTATTTTATTTATTTTTTAAATTTTTATTGAATTATTTATTTATTAATTATTATTTTATATTAAATTTTATTTTAATATTAATATTATTTATTTTTATAAAAAATGTTTTAAACTTTTCAATGAACTAGGCATACATTTAAATTTTTAAAATTTTATAAATGAGACTTTATGAGTTAAAGAAACCTTGGCTGAAAATTCGTAGTTTGGCCTTACTTTCAGAAGGATTCACTTGAAAAATGCTTTTCTCGGTCAAAGTTTGGCATATAAAAGACCGGTCCATCAACATGAGGGGAGCATTCCTGTAAATTCACATAATACCAAAACTCAAAAGAGTTGAACAAATTCAAAGAAGACAGCTCTTACCACCTTCATCTCTCTATTCATTGAAGCCTCATCCAATTCCTACCCATCGTATTAAGATATGTGTAATTATTTGTCTTTGTCTTTCTACTGACTTTATTGTTTACTGCAAGAAAAACGTGCATGATATTATCCCATTAAAGTCCATTTATTTATAGATGAAAAGCAACAATTTAAGACAACTCATGTAATGGCCTAATCAGATTCAAAGAACATGCACCGAAACCAACCTCTTTAATTTCCCTTACATTATTCTTCTTCTTCCTTCTCTCCTGTGCCCACCAACCATATATGTTCATCTACTTAAAGTTTTCAATTTGAGAGAGAGAAAGAGAGAGATATTTATGCTCAACAAAACGATAAGCATGACAAGTTCTGGCCAGAAGTCGTCCAATTTTGCTCAGACTTGCAATCTTTTGAGCAAGTACATGAAGAAGGGGAGCTTTGGAGAGTTCTGCCATGGTGTCGCTTTAAAACCTGAAGGTAATAAGGGTGCTTGGAGTTATGGTTAGATTAGTTTTTTCGAGGGAGCGGTGTGTTTCATTTGTTTTGTTGGTATTTGTTTATATTTTCAGGGGTTGAAAACCCAAGGCAACAGGCTGCAACAACCATGGACTTGTTACCGAACCTGGAAAACGTTGGAGATTCGTCCTCTCCTTGCGTTAAACCTGCCGATTTCTTCAACAATAAGGCCGAAGCAACCATGGAGAATGGAGCTGGCTTTCAAATGACCATATTTTACGCTGGAAAAGTTCATGTGTTTAACGATTTTCCAGCCGAGAAAGCCAAGGAAATCATGACCTTAGCCACCAAATACGGAAGATCCGTTAACACTATTTCCACTAGGGCGTTTACTCCTGACTTGAACATCGCTTCCAGCTCTCCCGAAACCAACAATTTCGCCGCCCAAGACAGCCTTATTCAGCACCTCAAACCTCCTCAGGCGCCCATCACTTCAGATTTCCCGATTAAAAGAAGGGCTTCACTCCACAGATTCTTCGAGAAAAGAAAGGATAGGTAAATTGATTGATGTTCATATTTTATCTTTCAACAATATTCACCATAAAATCCACTATTGATTAGTCGAATCCAGGGCTTTGGCGAGAGCACCGTATCAAATAAATGACGCTTCCGTGGCCCAAATAAATGGCGCCTCCTTGGCTCCAGCTAAACTGGAAGAAAGCAGCAAGAAGGCATCGGGACTGGAACTTGAAGCTCAATCGTCCAAACAGCTTGACCTCAAGTTATAGAGTATCATGAGTAAAATTAATCCTAACTATTCATCTTAAGTCTCTTGTAGTTGGTATTATAGAGTTAAATAATTAATGTTTTGTCATTAAAATTTTTGTGGTCAAATATGTATTCATCTATACGATGACTTTGAACGTTGAAGTAAAATTGTATGTTATACCAAGTTCGAACTGGCGTTTGCTTGGATGGGATGTATGATTATTTTAGTAATTTATTTTTTATTATTATTTTATTTATTTTATCAAATAATAAAATTTTTAGTAATTTTTTCTACTAATGTCATGCAAAAATTATTAAAATAATATCAATTTTGTTATAAATATTTTTTATTAAATTTTAGCATAAAAATTTTTTATTTTATTAAATTTAATTAATTTTATTATTTGATAATATATAATCGATAAAATAATCAAATTAATTAATTTTATTAATTGATGATTGGAAAAGAAAATTATAATACATTATTAACATGAAAAATATGTTATAACACACACAAAATATTAATCAATGACAAATTAATTTGACTAAACAAAATATTTTTAAAAATATTTAAGCAAAACAATATCTTAGTGTTTTTTGATTCTTACTAATTAAATATAGTAATGAATTATACATTCAAAATTTCTATTTTGGTAGAAATATTTTATTTTTAGTTTGAAGACTTGTGCATTAATTTGGTCAAAATGACAATTTTATTGGTTTGACTGATAATTAGAGTAATAATAAATTAAATAAACATTAAAATCATATTTAACCAAACTAAATTTTGGTTTAACTATATGGTGTATTTCTTTGTACTTGTTGAGACTTGACTTTAAATTATCTTACAATGGTTAGAACTCGATTCTTTGTTGAAACTTATTCTTTGTAATTGTTAAAACTTATTTTGATATGTTTCACTCAGTTTCAACTACAAGTTAATTCAATCCAATGATCGATTAAATTTTAAACATCGACTCAAACCAAATTGATCATTGAATCTTAGTCATATTGAATCAATCAACTAATCCCATCTAAGTTTTAAACAATCGACTAACGCTTCAATATCTACATGTAAATTTTGCTAAGGAGTTAATTATATTAATCTAACAATAATATTCCCTTATATTTTGGGAATTAATGTAAGACATTGGAATAAATATTGGGTGGTTTTAGTCTAATGACTTGTAAACGGTAGTACTAGGTGACGATATTAAAGTTTTAGGTTCAGCAATAGTCAATGTTTTGATTAAAAGAATAATTAAATGGAAGACCAAAACTTTTACCAAGATCAACAGAAGGAAAATGATTTCTTACCAAGAAAATTCGCTTGACTATGGAGGAAATAATTGAATAAAAGGGTCTGTAATGAGATAAATATTCCAGAATATGAAGTTTCGTGTATGCAAATTAATGTATTATTAAATTGGGAATATTTGCATGGGGCATATGGATATATATAAGCATGTTGCGTGACGGAGATCTCTGACTACAGCAACAATAATAATTGAATAATGACCTTTTTGTGGGTTTGTGTACGTGGCAATATCTCAATGACAGTGTTGTTACTTAATATGTCCATTGAATTGAACATGAGTCATAAATTAAGAACTACAGATTTCACACGTTAAGGAAATCCATATACCTAATTTGTTTGACTTGTAGATTACCAGTTTTCAGCCCTGCTTTTGTTCAAAGGTATGTGGATGAGTCCAATCAAATAAGAATAGGCATGCATCAAAAATGCTTTTTGAATAGGATGTATGCATTTTAAGATTAAATTTGAATCGAATATATTTAAATTTATTTTTTAATTCAGTTTGGATAAATTCTAAACAAACTACTTAAATTTAAATATGAACGCGAATTTTAATTATTGTTTTAAAAATTTGTGAACACAAACTTGAATACAAATAATATAAATCGAATAAAAATACGAACTCAAACTTAAATTAAAATTTTTTTAATTATGTTTTATTAATTATAAATTTTTAATAAATTTAAATGTGAATCATACAAACCAAATATAAATACAAATATGAATCAAACATGAATCTAATGCTTAAATTTGAACCTGAATCCGAACTTCATTATTAAAAAATTTAGTGAATATGAATTGAATTGATAATAAACTAATCGAACACAAATATATAACTATTCGAATTTTTTTTATAACATAAAACTCATTTATTTTGGGTTGTACTCAGACTTTATTCGCAACTGTGTAGAATGTGATGAGTTTATATTAGCAAAGTAAGCATGATCTCGTCATTTTTTTTCCAACAAAGAAAATTTCGATCTGTGTGTGTATTGGATCAACTCATGCATTACCTTTACATGCAATGGCCCAATATGGTGGATAAATGGAGCCAAATTTGGGCTACATAACTCCAACAATGGGCCTCCTGAATTGATGGGTATGAGTTCGGGTGTAGTTGACCACATGTGGAATAACTTTTGTCCACCCAAACTTTGATGAAGCAGCGATTCTCTGCAAATTAAAGTTTAAAATGTTCATTTTCTCACTCTTGTATTAACTTTTTTTTATATAATTTATTTTTTTTCATAAAGTTAGTAAGAAGACAAAAATGCACTCTATCTTCACTCAAGTTATGCAACAATTTGTTCCCCCTTTCCATCTAAAATAATTATAAATATTTTGTAATCCTTGTGTACAAATCTAATTTACACAAATTGGAAGAACTAAATTACTCACTCCTTTGCACCATTCATCCCCTTCCTCAAACCTAACCCAACCCTCAAGCCTCGGTCCACTGCATCAATTCAAAATTTCATCATTTTTAAACCATTTGTGTATCAAAATTTAGCTGAAGAACAATAAATTTGTGGGAAAATGTGTTAAGATTATGTCCTAGGAGTATAGTTATTTTTCTAAAATAATATAAACAATTATTCAATAAATAAAAGTATTTTGTTACCATAGTAGTATCCTTTGTAATGCATATTCACATGTACTTATATCAATTATCAAGGTTTCAAAGCTACTGCTAATAGATACTATCAATATTTATATGAATTAGACATATATAGAATATACCTGATTATATTGTATAGAGTTAGGTGCTCTATTTTGATAAAGTTGTTCTATTGCCTACCTTTAAGGAGGTGATGTGTCTTAAATCACCGGAATTGAGATTTTAGGGAAAAGACACTTGTGCATATAAGATGCATTAAATTGGATCATGTGAAGTTAATGATTATGTGTAACTATCATAACATAAAGTATAAACTTCACATCTTAGCTATTTTGGCCTATGTACCTTAATCTTGAGTGGATAATGTGCCTTTGATTTATAGACTACAATCTTTAATTAGAATATAAGGTGAGATCTTGTTAGTTGACATGCCAATAACTTTGAGGAGCAAGTGGCTGACAATTTGGCACTCTTTCCTTAAAGGGCTTTTATAGCTTGGACTTGGGCGATTGGCTACATCTTTTGTAGACTCTGGGTGGTGATAATTTCTTGTGCTAAGGCTGAGGTTTACAACACTTCCTGTTTGCATTATATTGGTAACATTTTGCATGCGGCTTCGTCTTGGTCTACAAGTTTATCAATGGATTGTTTGCTAGGCTCAAGGCACGCGATGGTACCCCGATGGATATTGTGTTTTGTCACTTTTGTAGTTATGCAATTGTAAATATGACAATGGTTGTAATAACATGCAAAATGATATTGATTTAGGTGTTATTCTTTCTTTTCTTGTTGGTATGTATTTAGTGATGGCAAAAGTGTGGGTTCTTTATTCTTTTAGGTTTTGGTTATGTTTTTGTCCTCTTGAGTTCTATCTTCGTTGAAGATCAAATAAACTCTCAAGAGGTTTGGTTGGTCTTTGTTGGTTTGAGTCTGGGGTTGTACTTTCACTTACGAGTGGGTTTTCCCGCTATGTTTAGTTTGTTTTATGGATTACTTGGTTTTTTTTTCTTTTTATTTATTTATTTACTTACCAAAAAAAAAAAAAAAAAAAACATGTCAATATCCTAGCTAGTTAGGATTTTAGTTTTGGTGTGTAAGAATACTATTCATAGATATAAAATCATAACTTCAATAGGTTTGAAGAACTTCGTTTTGTAGGTTTTACAAGATAATATATGATAAGACTTGATCAAACATTTAGTGATGGATTCACTAAACATCATCATTCATAAGATGTAAAATTGTATGCAAGGAAAAAGATATAATTGTCATGTGGGTTTATCAGTATATTGACCTAATTTATGATAGGATGGGTGTGTGTGTGTATATATACACTTGTCACTAAATGGATCATTTTAATGGAATAATTTAATCAGAGTAAATTATTTACATTTTTAATAAATAAAGTGTTTAATTCAAGTGTGTAGGGTTGTCCATATAATAGTGTTTAACAATATTAATAGATTTGGAGCCTTACATTTATTTGATAAAAGGGGAATATGTTAGAGCTTGTTCTTAAACATTTCTAAATAGGTCCTTAGATAGTCAATAAAAGTTATACTAAGTAATTTAATTTGAGATAATATATATACTAATTTAATTAAAATTATTTAGAATAGTTCAAGAAATAAAATTAGGTTATATGTCTAGTTGCTAGTCACTACCATAGTCGATAGTCGCTACCACTAGTCACTAGTTGTTACCTGCAATCAATAGTCACTACTCGTAATAATAAAAAAAGATTGAAAACATATGTTAAATGTATCAAATTGTTTAATATAGTAATGGACAATAATTTGGATGACTGTCATCTCAAATCCAATGTTACATTAGGTTATATCATAAGATCATTGGTAAAGGATGGCTAGCAAAGATTCATAACAAGTTATTAACAAAATTGAGATATTTCAAAATTGACACTATATAAATGTGCCATTTCACAATCACATACAAAATATTTTTCATTAATGATAAAATCTTTTGATCAAACCTTTTCCTTCTTACCTTAGGCAAGACTTTTCATCTCGTTTTGTTTTTTTTTTTTTTTTTGGTTTCAAATAGTTTAAAATATAGAACTAAAGAAAGGTTCTCACACATTCAAGTTTTGGAAGAGTTCTAGAAGTGCAAGCATCCACTCGTTTTGACGTATGAAGCTTTAGATATACCTTAAGAAGATTCTTTGGTGTAAAAATAAGTATGGGAGGTAATTTTTCTTTTGTATATGCTAATTAATATCTCATTTTAGTTGATCTTGGAGAAATATGGAGATTCCAAGACATGCATGAGTTGTATATGTCCTAACACCCACAAACTCTTTCAATTAAGAAACTATTCCAACTTATTTTCAAACTGTTTTTGTAGGACCCGCCGCCATGAGTACCCCTACTGCTGAATACTGTGGGTTTTTTTATTAATAATCTGAAAATATGGGTACCCGCGACGAGAGTCCTAAGAAAATAACAAAACTGCTACGATACAATCTGAATACAATACATGCGGAAGCTGAAATACATAAAACTGAAATATACATGATGTTTTGTACAATGGGCCCAATAGCCTTTATCATATATACATACTGTTCTTTTACATTTGAGTAACTAAAAATATTTACAACACGACCCATCAGGTCCAAAGTTGAAATATACATACTGGAACTGTGGTGTGGGCCCTCTCCCGCTAGCCTCGATCCACCCGCTCCTCGCCAACAGCACCAAAACCTGAAAGGAAGGAAGAAGGAGGGGGATGAGTGATAAATATCACCCAGTAAGCATTCCTTACTTCCCTCAAAACCCAAGCAAGCAACATACAATCACAAACATACCTGGCCTTGGCCCTATTCATACATCTATGCGCTTACTGGAATCTGAAACTGATTATCTGAATCTCATTCATTTACTATTATCATTATTATTCATGTCATGATATGTATGTCATGTCATGCTAAAAAATCTGATGGATGCATACATTTGAAATCTCTATATCTGAATGTACCCGAAGGTACCTGCTATGCTGATCAGACTGGTGAACACAGGGATTCGACATCTTGGTCATGTGGGCTGAACAGTCTAGCTACTGGCTAGAAAGCTAAATATACTGTGCTGAATGATCTGACTGGTGTCAGAAGGCTGAATCTGAATGCTGAACAATCTGACTGGTGTCAGAAAGCTGAATCTGAATATTGAACAATCTGACTGGTGTCAGAAAGCTGAATCTGAATACTGAACAATCTGACTGGTGTCAGAAAACTGAATCTGAATGCTGAACAATCTGACTGGTGTCAGAAAGTTGAATCTCATAGATGCCTCCTTGAGTTCACCTATACTTTTATCTAGACATCAGATTCTGAATACTGAATACTACTGAATTCGGATCCCTTGATCCTCTTTCATGCTGCATGTCATGTTATGGTATGCATATGCAGCTTTATTATCTGAATTCATGCTTATCTGATGCTTATCTGAAGCATTTTAGTCATTAAATGAATTTCCCATGCTTTATTTCTTATTTTCTATTCTTTTTCTGAAAACCTGTTGATGCACGGGCGTGTGGGCAAGGCATACAGGCGTGCATGGCTCATACACGGGCATGTATAACTAAGGCACACGGGCGTGTGCCTAGACGCACGGGGCTGTGCACTGGTCATGCGTTTGGTCGTGCAAGCTACTGAAATTCTAGGTAATTTCTCTGAAAAAACATGCACATAGGCGTGTCCCTCAGGACGCACGGGCGTGTGTCTGCTATTCTGGCCGTGCACATAGCGTGCACACAGGCGTGTGTCTGGAAAAACAAAGGCACACGGTCGTTCCATGCAGGCACACAGTCGTGTGTCTTGTCCTTCAACAAGAACACTTGCCGTAAAAAGTAAAATTCATCAACCATTTCTCAATCAATTCCAAATTCACTTCAAACACACATTCCCAGCACTTCAAATAACACAATACAAGCACCCAATTCAACATGCATCAGTCATCAACGAATTCACCATGGAAGCACCTCCATTCTCTCACTGAACATACTCAAAGCAACATGCATGATCCAAGGGTGGGAATTCATCATCCAATTCAACATACAAGGGCATATAAACATTCCCAAAGTTCATCAACATGCAAATGGCTCATTCAAGCATCAAAATTCACAAAGCAAGCTGGGAAAACACAAGGAGAAGTAAGGGAACACTTACCTCGCGCCATTGCTTCTGAAAGATTTTCTCTCAACCTATTCTCTTTGCTCTCTAGCCGGATCGGGAGCTACTACTGGCTGGATTTCCTCTCTAAGGTTGGGAGGAACTGCTGCTGAAATAAGGAAAGAAAATGGCTGAAGTGGGTAAGAAAATGAACTTAATCTATCAGCTCTCTATTTATATTATGCCACCTGCACGGGCGTGCACAAGGGAAAATGCCTTACTCATTTCCTGCGCATTCGCATGATTGAATCCTTCAGAAAGGATTCATACGAAAGCCACATAGGCTCTGGAAACTTACTAACTCACCCCTGAACTTTTCTAAACTCTCAATCTATTTCTAGATTTTGTTTCTAACCCTAAAACTCTTCCCCTAAGGGCTTTTCTAACTTGGGATGCTACATTTTCTCCCCCCTTATAAAAAATTTCGACCTCAAAATTTACCTGAATAACTCTCGGAACCTATCCCTAATCTCAGACTCTACCTCTCAAGTGGCTTTCTCCACTCTCTGGCTGCGTCATTAGACCTTCACTAGGAGAATCTGTTTGTTTCTGAGAACTTTAACCTTGTAGTCCAGAATCTGCACTGGCAGCTCTTGATAACTCAAATCTTCTGCCAACTCAATCTCTGAAAACTGAAGCATGTGAGAAGGATCCCCCAAATACTTCCTCAACTGTGACATATAGAAGACATTATGAATTCTGTCCATGCTGGCTGGTAATGCTAATCTGTAGGCAACTGTCCCCACTCTCTCAAGTATCTTATAGGGACCAATGAATCTAGGGGCCAACTTCCCCTTCTTACCGCTTCTTACCGAATCTGGGAACTTACCTGTACGGAGTAACTCTTAGAAACACTCTGTCACCTACTAAAAACTCAATCTCTCTGCGTCTCAAATCTGCATAGCTCTTCTGTCAATCCTGGGCCTGTCTCATTCTCTGTCTGATGATCATGATCTGCTCAATCATCCCCTAAACTATCTCTGCACCCACAACTATCTCCAGAGAGTCTCTTTCTCCAATCTCATCCCAATGAAGAGGAGATCTGCACTTCCAACCATACAATACCTCAAATGGAGCCATCTGAATAGTCGTCTAATAACTATTGTTATAAGTAAACTCCATGAGAGGAATCAACTCTGCCCTATCAGTTTGGAAGTCCATACAACAAGCTCTTAGCATATCCTCTAATATTTTATTCACCCTCTTAGTCTGGCCATTTGTCTGATGGTGGTATGCTGAACTGAACTGCAATCTGGTTCCCAAGGCTCTCTGTAATGATCTCTAGAAAGCTAACAGAAATCTGGAGTCTCTGTTTGATACTATAGTCTTGGGAACACCATAGAGTCTGACTACCTCTCTGATATACAGTCTCCCCAACTGATCTGTAGGCATGCCCTGTCTGACTGGAAGGAAGTGAGCTGACTTGCTCAATCTATCCACTATCACCCATATGCGATCATATCCTCTCTAGACTTTGGGAAGACCTGAAATGAAATTCATGGAAATGTCATCCCACTTCCACTCAAGAATACTCAAGGGATGAAGTAATCCTGAGGGTCTCTGGTGCTCTGCCTTAACCTGCTGACATATCAGACATCTAGAAACAAAGTCTGCTATGTCCTTTTTCATGCCTGACCACCAGAAATTCTTTTTGAGATCCTGGTATATTTTTGTACTACCTGGGTGTATTGAATACACCGTACTGTGTGCCTCTGACAAAATCTTCTGTCTCAGCTCTGAATTCTATGGTACACAAACTCTGTCTCTGAATCTCAAGATCCCATCTCTGAACTCAAAATTTGGCACTGATTTCTCTGACATCCTTTGAATCATACTCTGAGTCCACTCATCTGACGTCTAACTGTCTCTGATCTCATTATACAGAGAAGATCTGATCTGAAGTCTAGAGAAACCGGTGGTTACAATCTCAATTTGCTCTCTTGCAATCTCATACTGCAGCTCTCTCTGAACTGAAAGACTGGATAAGACTACTCGTCTATTCAATGCATCAGCCACTACATTAGCTCTCCTTGGGTGATATCTGATGTCACAATCATAGTCTTTCACCAGCTCTAACCATCTCCTTTGTCTCATTTTGAGCTCTCTCTGAGTGCAAAAATACTTCAGACTCTTATAGTCTGAATAAATACTGCACTTGACTCCATAGAGATAATGTCTCCAAATCTTCAAGGTGAATACAACTGCTGCTAACTCCAAGTCATGGGTAGAGTATCTCAACTCATGATCTCTCAATTGCCTAGAGGCATAGGCAATGACCGTACCATTCTGCATCAGAAATGCCCTGATCCCCTGATGGACGCATCTATATAAATGTCAAACTCTACCTCTTCCTGGGGTAGTGCTAAAACTGGAGCACTGGTCAATCTCTGCTTGAGCTCCTGAAATCGTGTCTCGCACTCATCTGACCATACAAATAGAACCTCTTTCCTAGTCAAGGCAGTGAGAGGCCTCACTAGGCTAGAGAATCCCTCAATAAATCTCTTGTAGTAACCTACCAACCCAAAGAAGCTTCGTACCTTTTTTACTGTCTTCGGCCTCGGCCAATTCAATATAGCCTCCACTTTACTGGGATCCACTGAAATACCGTCTGCTGAAACCACATGACCCAGAAATGTTACTCTGTCAAACCAGATTTCACACTTGGAGAACTTGGCATACAACTGTCTATCCCTCAGCCTCTGAAGTACATATCTGAGATGCTCCTCATGCTCTGCCACACTCCTGGAATATACCAGAATGTCATCAATGAACACCACTACGAACCGGTCCAAGCAATCATGAAACACTTGGTTCATCAGATCCATAAAGATCGTTGGGGCATTAGTCAACCCAAATGGCATGATCACGAATTCATAATGTCCGTATCTGGTCCAGAAAACTGTCTTGGGAACATCCCTATCTGCCACTCTGACCTGATAATATCTAGATCTCAAGCCAATTTTCAAAAATATTGTTGCACCTCTCAACTGATCAAAAAGGTCATCTATACTTGGTAAATGATACTTGTTCTTCACTGTCACTCTCTTAAGCTCCCTATAGTCGATACACATCCTCATCGACCCATCTTTCTTCTTAACAAACAGAATCGGAGCTCCCCAAGGTGAACAACTAGGCCTGATGAATCTCTTATCTGTCAACTCTTGAAGCTGTTTCTTCAACTCCTAGAGTTCAGTTGGAGTCATCCGGTACGGAGCCTTAGAGATTGGAGCCATACCAGGAAGAAGCTCTACACTAAACTCTAACTCTCTGTCTGGAAGTAACCCTGACAACTCATCTGGAAAGACATCTAGAAATTCTCTTACTACTGGCACCTCCTCGATACTTGGACCCACTGAACTACTGCATACAACATTGGCCAAGTATCCACCACAACCCTGTCTCATCAATCTCCTCGTCTGAATACAAGAGATCATCATACTGTCGACTCTGCCCTCACCAAACACAAACTGATCAAGGCCTATGTGGAATCTCACTTTCTTCCTTCCACAATCTATCTCTACACTGTATCTCCCTAAGAAATCCAGCCCTAATATTATGTCAAAATTTGCTAACTCCAGTAGAATCAGATCGATCAACATCTGTCTACCCATAATCTCTATCTCCTGATCTAGGAGGATTCTATCACTCAACATATAACCCCCATCTGGCATCTCTACCTGGATACTCCTACCGGCCACACTAGGGTCAACCCCCAATCTCTCCACCATACTCCAAGCTACAAAGTTGTGTGTGGCTCTACAATCAACAAGTACAAAAAGAGGAGTATCAAAATAAAGTAACTGACCGGTGACTGTATGGGGAATGGCCTCTGCCTGCTCCTGACGGATAACATATACTCTGGCTCTACCTTCGCCTACTCTCGAAGGACCAGTAACTCCCGAAGGACCAGCACCTCCCTTAGATGCTCTACCACCAGCTGTGGGAATGTCTGCTCCACCTCTCTCTGCTCTAACTCTGCCTCTGGGTGGACCTCCTTGGCCTCTAAACTGACCAACACCACCTCTACTTGGCCAGACACTAGCTCTACCTCTGGCTGGACACGCTGTCATCATGTGCTTTGGCTGATGGCACCAATAACAAATAATCTGGCCGACTAAACATTCCCCTAGATAGCGCCTGCCATATTTGAAACACTGTGGCGACTGGGGTGCAACTCTCTGTCTCTGACTCTAAAATCTTCTGGCTGATCTCTTGGCTGACATCGGCTTCTTACCTCTGTCTCTATCCTCTGTCCTCTCAGATGCTCTGCTCATAGCACCCATCCTCTATAAGCCTGCCTCTGATCTGAATGCTCTCCCCAAGGCATCACTGAATCTCTGGGGAGGATCTGCTCCTATCATCATATCCTTGGCTATTGTTGGATGTAAGCCATAGATGAATTTCTGAACTCTGCCCATCTCTGTCCCTGTCAGGCTCGGGACGAATCGTGCCAAAGCATTGAATCTGGTGGCATACTCCTTGACTGAACTGAACCCCTGAGTCAGATCAATAAACTTCTGGGCCTTGACATAAATCATCTTTGTACTCCTGTACTCTGCATCGAATAGCTATCTGAATCTTGCCCAAGTCAGATGCTCCTCGTTGATAGAAGCCTTGGCTAGACCCCACCAAACCTTGACATCACCCCTTAAAAGAAACACTGCATATTTGACTTTCTCTCTCTCTGATAAAGTAAAGAGGCCCATGACACTCTCCACTGACTCTACCCACTTTTCTGCCACTGCTGGATCCCTGGATCCACTGAATTTTACTAGCTGAAATGACCCTGACAGATGGTAGATCGAATGAAGTCTCTCTGAAGAACTAGTACCAGTTGTCTCTGTACTCATACTCTGACTGCAATCTGTATAACCAGCTGGATACTGATATTTGTCTCTAACTGACTGAGGCTGAGACTGATACTGATACTGATACTGATACTGTGGCTGTGACTGAAACTGAAACTGGGAATGTCTTCTCCTCAGAATTTGATAACTCTCATACCGGGGAAGAGTTACTCTATCTGGCTCTGGAATATTTCCCACTTCAGCTCGTTGGAGACTTTCTCTAACTGCATCCCTAATCATTTTTTTCAACTGCTCTGGTCTCATAGACACATGGGAGGTACTCTAAGATCGCTGCCTATTACTAACACTTATAGGACGGGCGGGTGAACTACTATCTGTCTCATCTATGCATCTAGGGACATACTTTTCTCTATCTATAGCATCACAACAAACTGGGTTAGAAACACATAACACACATCAAAGCTGGAAATAAATGTCTGACTTGTGCTGTGAGGAGGGTCTGGACGATGGCTGCGAAGGACAGAAAACAGGCACCACACACTTACAACTCAAATCTTTACAAAATGACACAGAAAACTGCTTTGATACCAACAATGTAGGACCCGCCGCCACAAGTACCCCTGCTACTGAATACTGTGGGTTCTTTTATTAATAATATGAAAATACGGGTACCTGCAACGGGAATCCTACGAAAATAACAAAACTACTATGATACAATCTGAATACAATACATACGGAAGTTGAAATACATAAAATTGAAATATACATGATGTTCTATACAATGGGCCCAATGGCCTTTATCATATATACATACTGTTCTTTTACATCTAAGTAACTGAAAATATTTACAACACGACACATCAGGTCCAAAGCTGAAATATACATACTGGAACATACAATCACAAACATACTTGGCCTTGGCCCAATTCATACATCTATGCGCTTGCTAGAATCTAAAACTGATTATCTGAATCTCATTCATTTACTATTATCATTATTATTCATATCATGATGTGTATGTCATGCCATGCTAACTGAAAATATCTGATGGATGCATGCATCTGAAATCTCTATATCTAAATGTACCTGAAGATACCTGCTGTGCTGATCAAACTAGTGAACATAGGGATTCGGCATCTTCGCCATGTGGGCTGAACAGTCTAGCTATTGGCTAGAAAGCTAAATATACTATGTTGAACGATCTGACTAATGTCAGAAGGCTGAATCTGAATGCTCAACAATCTGACTGGTGTCAAAAAGCTGAATCTGAATACTGAACAATCTGACTGGTGTCAGAAAGTTGAATCTAAATACTGAACAATCTGACTGGTGTCAAAAAGCTGAATCCCACAGATGTCCCCTCAAGTTCACCTATACTCTTACTCAGACATCAGATTCTGAATACTGAATACTACTGAATTCGGATCCCTTGATCCTCTCTCATGTTGCATGTCATGTTATGGTATGCGTATGCAACTTTATTATCTGAATTCATACTTATCTGATGCTTATCTGAAGCATTTTAGTCATTAAATGAATTTCCCATGCTTTATTTCTCATTTTCTATTCTTTTTCTAAAAACCTATTGATGCACAGGCATGTGGGCAAGGCACACGGGCGTGTATGGCTCACACACGGGAGTGTATAACTAAGGCACACAGGCGTGTGCCTAGACGCACGGGGCCGTGCACTAATCGTGCGTCTGGCCGTGCAAGCTACTGGAATTCTGGGTAATTTCTCTGAAAAAGCATGCACACGGGCGTGTCCCTCAGGACGCACGGGCGTGTGTCTGCTATTCTGGCAATGCACATAACATGCACACGGGCGTGTGTCTGGAAAAACAAAGGCACACGACCATGCCATGCAAGCACACGGTCGTGTGTCTTGTCCTTCAACAAGAACACTTACCGGAAAATGCAAAATTCATCAACCATTTCTCATTCAATTCCAAATTCACTTCAAACATATATTCCCAGCACTTCAAATAACACAATACAAACACCCAATTCAACATGCATCAGTCATCAACGAATTCACCATGGAAGTACCTCCATTCTCTCACTAAACATACTCAAAGCGACATGCATGATCCAAGGGTGGGAATTCATCATCCAGTTCAACATGCAAGGACATATAAACATTCCCAAAGTTCATCAACATGCAAATGGCTCATTCAAGCATCAAAATTCACAAAGCAAGTTGGGAAAACACAAGGAGAAATAAGCGAACATTTACCGCGCGCCATTGCCTCTGAAAGCTTTTCTCTCAACCTATTATCTTTGCTCTTTAGCCGGATCGGGAACTACTACTAGCTGGATTTCCTCTCTAAGGTTGGGAGGAACTGTTGCTGAAATAAGGAAAGAAAATGGCTGAAGTGGGTGAGTAAATGAACTTAATCTCTCGGCTTTCTATTTATATTATGCCACATGCACGGGCGTGCACAAGGGAAAATGAGCCTTACTCATTTCCCGCACATTCGCATGATTGAATCCTTCCGAAAGGATTCATACGAAAGCCACACAGGCTCTGGAAACTTACTAACTGACTCCTAAACTTTTCTAAACTCTCAATCTATTTCTGGATTTCGTTTCTAACCCCAAAACTCTTCCCCTAATGGCTTTTCTAACCTGGGATGCTACAGTTTTTGCATAACGGAGTCCAAATATCATTCTTATGAAAACTGTTATTAGGTATTGAAATTACTAATCTAGTGCTATTCAAAAAAAAAAAAAGTTAAAAGCAATTAAATATTAAAATAAACTAAATTAACTTTAATGTTGAACCTAAATTATGCAAAAACTAACTAGTATAAAATAATATGTTGAAACGCTAGGGCTAAGGTTTCACCTTATTTCTTAACTCAGTTACTAACTTTCCAATTAATGAGTTTATTCTTTATAGGTTGATGGTCAAATTCAAAATTAATCAGTATTCTTTTTCAAATAATACCAATCATATCCTTATTATTAACCATCTAATCTCTTAGTAATAATTTAAATAATAAAGATGCATTGAATCCTGGAATTTATCATAATTACATGAATTGCAGTTACTTATCTTTGGTTTTGTCTCAATTAATGGTAATTGTCAATATGTTTGAAGTCACAACCTACTTCTTAGTCAAAATCATGAATATAAAATCAATCAAATGGTAATCAAGTATCCAAAATATTAAATACAATCAATAATTACTTAATTCAATTAAGAAAATTCAAAACTTTATATTAATAACCTGAGTATCACAAGTAGATTACATATTTGCTCTAGTATAAATAATTTAGCTCATAACACAAGAAAAATTAATACAGAATTTCAAGGTAGACTTAATCAAAGTTAATATAAAACCAAGTTGAAGAACACCCTTGAAAATCTTCTCTTCCTCTGCTTAATCTTGCTACCAATCGTTTGAAAACTAGTTGTTGAATTGATCTAGGTGTTTCTTTTATCTCCAACTTTTTTTTTCTTGGTTTTAACATCAGATATTTATAGTTCTAGGGTTGCCAAGTCATCCTTCTTTGAATTCAAGTTGAATTCAGAGTTTAAAATACTTTGTTCATGTCATCATCACATTATAGTGGTTGGTTGTGGTGTCACAACTCTAACTTTCTATTTTTTATATTGCAAATGGTGTTATGGAGATATGGAGTCTTGTCACAACGCCAACTTTTTTTTTTTTTTTACATCTTCAGATGGCATTATAGCACTATATATGGGGCTACAACACTAAGGAAAAAATTTACACATGTAATCTTACACTTATTGACTTAGATCTTCATCTCACTACTCCCAAATCTTGCAAAACGTAACATACAAACTCGTGATCCCAAAATATGCATAAATCAAGGACAAAACCATAAAGTTCACTCCTAAAAATCGTAGAATAATCATGAATCCTTATATTCAATAGACACTTATCAATATTAATATTGTCTTTCTAACTATATTTATAATATCACTAATCTAGTTTGATGATTATATGTATTACCAAAAGAAACTCTTCCAATACCTATTCCGGCTATCAACTTCAAAATCCTAATTTCATAAGATATGTTATTCTTTTTTGA
The DNA here is from genome assembly GCA_026122585.1 of Anacardium occidentale. Classification (NCBI taxonomy): domain Eukaryota; kingdom Viridiplantae; phylum Streptophyta; class Magnoliopsida; order Sapindales; family Anacardiaceae; genus Anacardium; species Anacardium occidentale. Next base: position 161,576 of record JAJEJH010000480.1, read on the forward strand.
AAGAATTGTTTAGAGTGTTATAGTTGTGATTTAAAGATTTGTTTTGAAAATAAATTTGATTGACAATTTGTGAAGAACTGATAACTTAGGTGTTATAAAAGAAGAAATTTGGCCTACAATCTATGGCCAAATAAGGGTTTCAACTAGTTTGAATACCCTTGCTGGCCATGGTTATGAATTATGCTTATAATGAAAGAGAAAACTCAACTTTCCACTGAATAGGGGCAATTTAGTTGAACTTGGTCAAGGTGGCTTTTGCTAATTAGTTAAAATTGGTCAAATCTCCTTTATTTGTTAAAATTCAATTACTATGCATTTTATGGAAAATGACAAGGAAATTAATATGACTTGCAATTTGTAAAGAAACTAGTAATTTTGGCATGGTAGAAGATGAAATTTAACTTGTAATTTGCAGCCCAATAAAGGCTTTGACCAATCCAAATGCCCCTTTGTCAACCATTAATTGTAGGTCACAACACACGAGAATAGTCAAATTTTAATTGAATAGGGGGAATTTAGTCAAATTTGGTCAAGGTGCTCTTACCCAATTGGCTAAAATTGATCAAATATCCCATTTTTGGTTAAAATTTGATTATTTTGCCTTTATGGAAGATTAAGAAGTAATGAATTTGACTTGTAATATATGAAAATTGGTGATTTATGAGCTATAAAAGACGAAATTTGACTTGTAGTTTATGACTAAAAGAGGTTCTCAGTAACAAAATTTTTGCTTATTCTTCTCTTTTACTAATGCATGACTATAACCCTAACCTACATGGTTGTGACCCTTCTGTAGTCATGCATAACTCACATACACGACTATGACCCTGTTGAAACAAGACTACATGGGCGTACATCCATCGAGGCATACCGGTGTACGTCCTGCTTTGTTTGGACACCCATAGCTAAAACATGTAGAATCACATCCAAACTCAACCCAAATCTCAATCAAACTTCAATTAAACTTATTATAACACATTTTCATGCAAAATACACCATTATATGCTAATTT
>JAJEJH010000480.1:162602-221069 GCA_026122585.1 Anacardium occidentale
CATTGATGACTTCCTCCCTCCTATCATAGCTGATTTGATTGCCTCTTTTTTTTTTATTGATGATTGAAAATTTGTTTCAAGAGTCTAAGTAATTAATTATATTGTTAGTTATGATTTTGATGTATTTTTTTCTCGGAATTTAAGTGATGAGTTTTTGAATTGGTAAAAACGTATTTGTATTTTCAATAAAAAACCAAAATAATTATGTTAAAAAAATCAAATATAATTAATTAATAAAAGTGTAAAATATATAATAACTTGAACTTTTGAAATTTAAATTGTGAAAATTTATCGTTTCACCGAACTTTAGATGGGAAAGTATTTATTTGGCTACAGTCACCAGTATGAAATCTGCCATCTCAAATTAAACTAGATTGAGGTACCTTTTCTTTGTTAATTTGGTTCTAACAAATGGAGTAATACCAGAAATTTGTGTTAGAGCTAGCATTAAATCACTTACAAATTATGTTGCATATTTAACATAGAAACTCTCTACTTACAAAACAGGATTAGCAGATTTAGGCATATTAAAGCATATGTTTCAACTCTGCAGAAGCATATTCTCGTATGGAAATGACAACCGAAAAAGTATGTATCATTTTTTTTTTTCATCAAACGGTTGCGATTTTAAAAATGGTACAGTCGAATCAGTACCAACGAAATAAATTTTGTTGGGTCATACACGACATAAGTTTCATGTTTAATTGACTTAGACAGGAACTGTTCTTGTTGGGTAAAGAATTTATGAAGGTGAGAACTTGAGTACTCCAAACATCATTCTTCGAACATTTCTTCTAAAAACTTGAAAAGTTTCATCAGGTGAATTTAGTCTTCAACTAGAAAAGACGAGGAAAAAATGGTAAGAGTCTTGGACGGGAATGAGTCTTGGAAAGGACAGACATTGAAATATGGTAAAGCAAGAATAATCGTAATTCGGGGTCTTGGGTTAGAAAAAAGAAATAGGAGTCTTTAACGGGGAGAAGTCTTAAAAAAGAAAGACTTTTACGAGTCTGCTTGCCAATGGAAGAAAATCATGGCTGTCTGATGTTGGTGGTATATATATTTAAATAAAAAATCATTATGACTATAAGAAATTGAGGAAGAAGTAGATGGGAAAGTTGAAGTCTTTACGAAATAAATCAAATTTATATATGTACTCTTTCCTATACAGGGGAAAATCTAGCATAAATTTCAATTGAGAGGGGTAATATTCCCACTTCCATTCATCCAAGTCCAATTTGGGATAATGAAACTCAATTACAAAATGAATAAAAAAAAAAAAAAAATGGGGACCTGCGTGGCTTAAAAAGGAATGATAAGCGAAATAAATATTAAAAAAAAAAAAAAAAAAGGAAAAGTGATAATATATTATTAATGAAAAAGATTTAAAAAAAAATCATAATTCATATTAACAAATTCAAACTTGGACTATGAAATTAAAAAAAAAAAAAAGAGTATAGAGAGTCATTGACGGGAAAACTCTTTAAAAAATGATAAAACTTCGTCGGATTTCTTTATGAATCAATCGATATGAATTTCTACTCAATTAACTCGGCTGGTTTCATACCTTTAATAAATGAGAAATTAGTTCTGTTTCATCAGATAAACCCCTTCAACTTATAGGACAATTTCAAACGTGGATTGTGGAATTAATAAAAAAAAAAGTATCAGAAGTCTTCAATGGGGAAGAATTTTTTTTTTCTCTTAAAATAATAAAGCTTTATGAGTTTCAGTATGAATGGATGGACACAAATTTCTACCTTAATTGTGGTTAAATTCAATATTTTAACAACAATATGCCAATATCAGAGAAATTTTAGGAGTCTTGAACGGTTAACCACTAATGTTATGTCCTGTTTAATTAATAAGAATAATATTGATTATACAGATTAATTAAATATTTTAATATATGTATATATATATAATTATATAATAATAATTTATCAATGAAAGAGTAGCATGGCCATAACAAAGTTATTTCTAACACTTCATTATAGAATCAAACAAATTAACAAGCATAGATTTACATATTAAGTTATTATATTGTAATACAGCTTTAAAATTGTCATATCATTAATAGTTTTCTTTTCGTTAGTATTAAATATTATTAAATTATAGTATTCATCAATCAACTAGGTTTGTTAGTCTTGTGGACGGTGCAATAATTTTCTTCTTTTCTATGATAGTAGCTTTTACTATTATATTTTGTAATTGTTCTCTCTCGATACAGATATAAGTCTATTTATTAATAATTTCTCGTTAATGAATGTTTGTGTAGTTATGTGTACACTACAAGACTTGACTTGTAGTGGTGGTAGAAAATCTTCATGCATATGACCCACAACAGTATAAGCTCAAAGATTTGAGATTATCTTAAAACTCCGATTTGATAATTTATTATCAAAGACTATAGAGTTAGATATTAGTTTAATAAAGTTGCAAGGCGTAGCTTCTTGGAAGAATTCATTTGGAAGTAAAAACGCTCATGCTTTAAATTAATGTTTCCATGAAAAAAATGGTACTTATTGGAAAGCAAGGGGGGTTTCCAGGAAAATGAAATAACAAAGCATGTGATGACCTTCAGTCCTTGTCGGTGCTGGTGACTTGACTTCTCAGCCATTGTTGAGGCCTGTACTCACTTGATGCTGCGTCAGGAGTGTAGTGGAACGAACTCGAGATTTAGATGAGATGAGGTCAATCGGGTGGTCGTCATCGATGGAGCCGAAATTCCTACAGTTTTTCACACGACAAAACCTGTCATGGTCAATGTTACTACACCAATTCGGGTCCCAGCGTGGCATTTATATCACTTTCTTCCTCATTTATATCCCCATGTTACCAGCGGAAAGCATAAATAATTCAGGTGGGAAATGACCACTTCACACAGGTGGGCCTCTTCGTCAATGTCTTTTAAGCCGAGGTCTCAATCAAACTATTTAAACATTTGGTTTTTCACAAAGCGAATCTTGACTTACGATTCTTCTAACTTCAGACTAAAATATAATATCTATTCCACTGCAAAAACTAATATTTTAATAGATTGTAAAATATGCATTTGGACGGTTTTCCCTACCACATTTATACGAAAAAGAAAAGAGTTTTGAAAAGCTAGCTCCAATATAATGTTAATGGAGATTGCTGATCAATTGTTTGTTAGAAACGCACGATTGAATAATAACCATATTTAATTATATGTAAAAACTCCAATACCTTTTTTTCCACAGTCTAAAATGGTAAATTAACCTAGGATTCAGCACTTTATTTGAGATTGGTTAATTGATATAATAGGATAGCGAAGGTAGGTGTGCATTATTTTATTTAACATTTTTATATGTCTTTGGACAAATCTGATATATGTTTATTGATGTGTTAATTAAACACAAACTAATGGCATTATCAAGTGCTCGACAAATATTAATTTAATTTAATTCACCTCCACAATCATCCGACTGTTTGTGCACTTTTATAATCAAAACAATCTGTATTGTCATGGAATCGAGACACATAAATCTCAAGTAGAATAATAATATTTTTGTGTAATGATGAAGTGTCTTCTTAGTATGTCTTGTTTAGTCCAATTTATAGGATTAAATAATTAATTATGGTATGTTAGGATAACTATCAGAATAATATATTTTTTTAATTATAATCATATTTTTGGGTGGTTTAAATCATAATTCAAAAACTAGTAGAATTAGTTTTGATGACACTATAAAATGGATGTGTGTCATGTGAACTACAAAAACATTCCCAAAGCCTAAAGGAGGTTGATATTTAATCAATAATACAATCTACATTATTTTATTTAAGATATTGATTTTATATGTAATTTGATAATTTTATTAATATTTTTGTGGACAAATTTATATTTAGTTGATGTGGGATACTCAGATAGAAAAGAATTTCTAACTTTATAAAATGAGAATGATATCATTTTTTTTTTATTGGTACAACATCTGCAAAATGCACAAAGCTTTTTTATTTGAAAGGACGAATTGATCATTGCAAAGTGTGATGGAGAAAACATTCAGTGAAGGGAGAAACAAATGGGAAAATTTGGGTAAAATGTCATTGGGTGATTTCAAGCTGGCTCACATGTTTTTGTACAGTTTTAACTAGTGCATACGTGTCTATTATATTGTTACATTGTATACATAGTATATTTTATAAATGAAAAACCTGGAAAGCTCTTGTCATTATCATTGGAAATTTATATTTACAACTTTTGAATAAAAGTTTTTAATTCAACAATAACCTTTACTGTATAAACTCTCGTTGTAAGTTTATTATTAGTATAGTATAATAAATATTATAAATTATAGTTTACAGTAGCTTATGACGGGGATCACTATACGAAATATAAAATAGCTTGATAATAAATGAAGTTAAAAATAATATAAGTTACTTTATATGTAAATGATATAATACTTGTAAGACTTATTGATGTAATAATATTTATATATAGTATTAAACATGTTAACATGCAAAAATTAGTAGATTTTCAAATTTGTTGCACTGGTATTGTATTTTTCTTGAGTTTTCATCATTGAAGATTTTTTAAATTTATTTCATTTTCTTTTTTATAATTGATATATCCAATATTAATAAGCATATAAATTGAAGAGTTGACCTAAATAATAAATAGTAAGAATCAGTTAAATGATTGTCTTTTTTTTTTTTTATGTAGTATGTAATTGTGAGTATCGATTGGTATGAATTTATTATGTAATAATTATTGTTATCAATTATAATTATAATGATAATCTAATAAATTATAAATTGTATCAAACATTGTAAGGAAGAGAAATTATTAGTTTGAGTGGTATGAAATCTAATTAATCAAATACTACTTTCCAGCACTACAAGTTCCAAATAGTATCTTCTGACTCTGAAGTGGTTTAAAAAAGAAAGAAAGAAAAAAAGAAAAAGAAAAAGAAAAGAAAGAGGAACTTATCCAAGCACTTTCCTCGAAAAAGATACAAAAAAACATTCGGGTAAATGTTGTTGATATCTAAGATTCCATATTGACGGCTGATGAGTGCAGGGTGACGTTTTCCAATGACGAATTCATGAGGGTCCCAGTGATTTAATCTTTTCCAGTAGCATCAGTTTGGACGGCGATCGCTATCTGTGTGTATAAATGTAAACGTGTATCATTTGTCACTATGCAACAAAACGTTGATAGTTTGGAATTTGATGTCATGGGATATCTAATGCAGAGCTTGGGGGGAAAAGAAATGGAGGGGAAACTAAGTTCTTCTTCAACAAAGATGGAGAGAAAAACCATTGAGAAGAATAGAAGGAATTATATGAAGAACCTCTACAACGATCTCAACTCTCTTCTCCCAAACTCCAAGGTTTCTCTCTCTCTCTCTCTCTCTCTCTCTTTTAATTCAAAATTAAAGAATTTTCATATTAGATATGTATGTTTAATTGGGATGAAAGCAAGCGATGTTTTTATGTATACTCACGAACAATTAATCTTATTTGTGGGTTGCAGGAAGCATTGTCACTGCCGGATCAGATAGATGAGGCTATAAATTACATAAAGAGCTTACAGGAAAAGTTGAAGGAATGCAAATTGAAGAAGGAAAATCTAATGGGAAGAAAAAGATCATATACCTGCACAAATAGTACTGCTACTTCCTCGGCAACCTCAAAACCACCCACAATTGAGATTCACGAAAAGGGTTCTACTTTAGAGGTGGTTTTGATAACCAGTGTTGATAATCAGTTCATATTTTATGAGATTATTCGCATTCTTGAAGAAGATGGCGCAGAGGTTGTGAATGCCAATTGTTCAACAGTCGGAAATAGCATTTTCCAAGTAATACACGCTGAGGTAACTAATCAACCACATATGATCTCAGTTCCTAAATTATTATCTCATACATGTTCAATTTGATATGTAAAGCTGAAATTTTCCTGGACTGGTTTTTGTTCAGATGGGAGACAGAATGTTCAGTTTTGGAGCTGCAAAGATAACTGAGAGATTAAACCAGTTTGTACTTGGATCCACCAGTGAAGTAGAGTTGCTATCTCCAGAATTATGGGACTTTGGTGTCGACCCAGATCGTTGGGACTTCTAGATCCTCCTGCTATTTATTATATGTGTTCAGATGCAAAACTAGATAGAAGTTTTAAGACAATGTCGGGAATTTCAAATAGAAGCAAGTATTTCTCGTCTTTTTCCCTGCACCTCAAACCCTAAACTGCTGGTGACCACCAGTCTTCAATTCGTCAGCATCTTACAAATTACAATGAAATTAACAGCCTTTCTTTGAATTGTCTCTTTCACCTTTCCGGAAAGGCAGTCGGAGAATTTATAATATGGGTATTATTATTGCCGTTGAAATTAATTGAAAATCACGGACTTGTGTCTCTGACATTTGGACTATGTCTTCCGAAAGAAGCCAAAAATAAATTGGTAAAGGTCCTGATTCTGAACAGTCTCTTGTCTGATTGCGATGAGCCGCTAAAGAGCAACAAAATATTCTGTCACGTCAATATAGTGGTAATGATTCGTAAAACATTAATCATTCGATTCTGGCTGATCAGAATTCCCCAATGCAAGTGGTGATGACCCCGTAGGTCCAATATAAAGTTTGAAATCAAGATTGTGATTAAGTGCCACTAGAAATGAGCAAAGTTCAAATATTTCTTCATTTCTACACAAAATATGTAACACGATTAGGTTATGTAAAAGGACAAATTCAAATCTGTAAAAGGAGAAACCATGGAAAACTTGATGAATTGATTTTAATTGATGATCTGGCTCCCAATCCGATTTTGATTGATGGCGAAATTTACGAGATAACTGCCTGATTTATGTGGTCAATATTTTATGTTATGATATGACAACGATTTAACCCTATAGGGTGGCAATTTTTGTCATTTTCAAGAAAAAAGTTCAAGCACAATTTTCTCACTTATGTCTAAAATATTCTTTAAACCTCATGGAGTTAAACTTTTTCTGTACACTATTGGGCTAAATTTAATATGGTTGGGTTAACTGGGCTTAATTGAGGAAATAAAGAGTAAACAATTCTACTAGATATCACCCCCCTAATCTTTCAAGGACGCCCACAAGTGAATTAGGTAATCTGGGTGTTCTCAGAAACAATTGGGGTGTCTTCTTTCGTGGGGAGGAAGTGTTGCTCTCCATCGACCCAGAGCTATTTATTTGTTTATTTTTAAACTTTTATTTATTGATTTATTGTGTCATTTATTTATAATGCTGTTCCATGAAATAATAATTCTCATTCAACTGTGCATCTTAATAGTGTGGGAAGTTACTCAGCGTCTTTTAGACATCCACAATGGTCATATGGGAACTGAATTTATTCAGCAATTAATCCTGAAAGTGAAAAGGGTAATACTATTGAGAAACTGAATGAGGGGCTAGATGGACGTGTTTACGTGGAGAAGAAAGTCCATCATCAAACTGTTGGCAGTATGAACAGTAGAATGTGAAATCGAGAACTGAAGAAGCTGAAAAGCTGACCGAAAAGGTTGACCAAGACGCATTTCATGTCAACAGTAAATGCAAGACGTTAAAGATGCTTTTACTTAATATTATAGTTTATAGACAGAAAGCAATTTAGCCAGAAACATTTTAATAATAAACATACGAATTAGAAAGAGGGAACACGTGTTTACAGCTGCAACTGGCTCGTCTGAAATAAGTTCTGGACAAAAAATTCTGGCAAAAAAGCTTATCAAGAGAACGCATTAAATCGTAAAGCTGAACTCTAATTGTTTTGGTTCATATATATTATATATTATTGAAAATTGTTTGTTTAGTTATTTAACTTCTGGCGCTAGCATGGTTTATATCTTGCATTCTAGATGTAACACAATAATTATAATAATTTGGCTACAGAAAGGCAACTCTTGTGAGTGACAGATGTGTGAAAGCCAACAGAGAGGAGAAGTTGATTCATTTTCCATCAGCAGCAAGAGAATTCCGTCGGCTGCGCCAACATGTTCTAAATTGTAGCATTTAGATTTTGTTTAAGCCTTCAGGGGAATTGAAAACGTGAATTCTGGATGAATTATAATGACTTCTGAGTAATACTTGTATGCGACTTTGAAAGCAGATTCAAAGTTTGCGTCGTCTGATGCACCGCGAAAGGAGGAGCAAATATAGGGATAAGACTATCCAATTGTTCGAAGAAGCTACGGACAATGCTGCTCAAAAGGAAAATACTTGGAACCTTTCAGATTTTAGAAATACCATAAAATACCACATCAGAGAAACATAATTCTTCTTAACAGTATTCAGGGATGGACGAATCAGAAACTTGGACAAGGAAGAGGAACAACTCGTATCAAACTGCTAATATGAGTTGTTGTTGTGCTAGAAAATGTAATTATGTATTTGTATAAGTTGCATTTTTTACCCTTGGAGGCAACATCTAAGGAAATATATAACGTATATTTTGAAAATGTGATTGCCCCTTAACCTATTTGACATTTCTTTTTAAGTTCGTGATTGTTGCTAGCTACTGAAATTTGCATTATTGTATGTTCAAGGTTTTGATAAATTGATAATTCTTTAGAGCAAAGACCTTAATCACCAATGTTAAATTAAGGTCACTCTGTGTTTTTAAATGAATAGTGTCCTAATGAGAGCCGGAGAAAGAATGCTTCTGCTAACATGTCCTAAGAAGGTCTGAATTGTGATTTTTAATAGAATGAGCTTTTGAAAATTGGACCTAATTAGAGAAGAAATCGAGTAGGGTTGTACAAGAAGCCAAGTATAAACAAAAGGATGAAAAATATGAAGGTGTCTCCTTGGGAAAAGGAAGATGTTTATATTCATAGCCTTGTCTAGATTTTCCTTAAATTTCCTTTGAGCCAAACGACTTATTTTGAATGTTTCCTACTCTAGAAATCAATTGAATGTCTGATAGCCTTCACAAACCATGCTCTTCAAGATGAAAGACTTAGCAAGCATCTGCATATAATTTCTGCAATTTTTGTTACAGGAAATAGTTGAGAAGATGTTTTATTTGATTTTAACGGTGCACATATTGAAATGGAAACAAAACCGATTCTGAAAGTTACACAAGTTACAACTAGCACTTAAAATTCCACTTTCCTTTTACATGACAAGAGAAGGAGAAGCCTGACTGTCGACATAGATGTATATGCTGCAGATTGGAAGATGGTTGGCGTATCAGTTTATGCCTGCAAATCTGAACTTGAAGAAGTCTCCTGAGGAGTCACCACTTCCGCTACATCATCTTGAAGGTGTCGAAGAAACCTTGGGATTGGTGGTATCCCCACTTCTGAAAGATCTTCTAGAATTTGAACTACTTTCCCCATGTTTGGCCTATCGTTCTCATTATTTTGGATGCACCAACACGCTACTTTGCAAGCTCTAATAAGCTCTTCTGGTATGGCATTACCTTCCAACCTGACATCCAACAACATAACAACATTTTCTCCTTTGTTGATTGCATTAGCAACCCGGAGAGGAAAGTAGTTCTCAAATCCACCTTCTGACAACTCACTGTTTCTCCTTCCTGATATAATTTCTAACAGCAGCATTCCATAGCTAAAAACATCGGCTTTGGTTGTGATAGCTTCACCTGAGATCCATTCAGGTGCCAGATAACCTATTGTTCCTCTCATGGTTGTCAGAACCCGGCTAAAATCTCGCCCAAAGAGCTTTGCAAGACCAAAGTCAGACACTTTTGGGTTGTATTCTGCATCCAACAATATGTTATCAGGCTTGATATCACAATGTATGATGCAGTCTCTGCACTCTTCATGGAGATAAGCCAGTCCTCTTGCAGTCCCAATGGCAATTCTAAATCTACTCTGCCAATCTAGAATCTTTGGACTCTTCGGACTCAAAAGTATATCTAGAGAACCGTTAGGCATGTATTCGTAGACTAGAAATCTTCTTGAAGCTTGAGCACAGAATCCGTACAAGCGAACAAGATTCTTGTGTTGGATCATTCCTATAGTCTTCACTTCAGTGCGGAATTGCTTCTCACTGTGCTTTAAACGTTTGAGTTCCTTAACAGCTATAGCTGTTGAATTGGGTAATGTCCCTCTAAAAACAGAACCAAAACCTCCCTCACCAAGTTTTGCGGAGAAGTTCTTTGTTGCGCTTCTTAAATCCCTGTATTTGAAAAGCACCAAAGAATACTCCACCATTTTAAATGAGCCAGCAGCTAAAGCTGAGCGTCTCTTCCACAGAATTACGAGGACAAGGCCTAGCAGAACAATGCAGGCTGCAATTGTTGTAGAAACAACCAAAGTGGTGTTTCGTTTTGCCTTGCCTCTCGTTCCAACCCAATCCGACGCCGCAATTCGAAGATGTAAATCTCCTCCAATCTTACTATTGGATGCAAGTTGTTCTAGACTGTAGATATCTGCTTCCCAGATCAAACACCCATTATTGCAAGCAAAAGCGTTGCAAGAACAGTCGCTCAAACATGCTAATTCACATTCTTCAAATGTGTCGATTGCTAAAGACTTTGAGCTCACTGGGAGGCTTATGTTCGGCATCTTAAGAAACTCATCCTTCTCTCCACCCTCACACTGTAAAGGAGCTTTCCTTCCACATCCATCTGTATGCACTCCCAGCGCCCAATCCTTCGTTATTTTTGGTTCAAATCCTTCTAAGCAATTACAAAGATAATCTTTCTGCTGATTGCAGATACTGTTAGGTCCACAGAAAGCATAAACCTCGCATTGTTGTGTCGGTCGCGCCCAGAGCGGTCTCCACCCATCAAAATTACTTCTCCATACAAATTGATTGAACTGTCCGGAGGAATTAAGCACAAATCTGGTAAAAGTATTTGGAATGGCAGACTCATAAGTAAGATAGGTCTCATTCTCGTTCGAAACATATGTGACATTTGTAACATAAGGATTCGTCTGAATTTCAGGAACTTGGGTAAAAATCTTTCCGTTCCACTCCCCGCTAGTCCAATACTGTCTAGACTCGTTCCACAATAAAAAATAAGTGTTCCCCTTTTTGTCTGGTTGAAGAGAAAAGACTGAAGGTGCCGGATTTTCTGGGTTCCTCCACGAGACTAGGATTTGTTTTTCCTTTGTAAGTTTGTTGTATCCAATCTTCGAACCAGGGATCCAGTGATCAGTTGGGTGATCAAAACTCTGCCACAGTACGCTACCAGACGAATCCAATGCATTTCTTAGAACAAAGTTAGCATTATCAAGAAGCTGCGCTATAGTAGAATCGACAGAGTTGGAGGTCAAATTCGTAGACCATATTGTAGCGCCACTCTGGTTGAGTAGTACTAGGTTTCCATCCTCCAAGAGTTTGAATGCTGAAGATGAAGGGTCTGAGACCGGCTCTTTTCTATTTGCAACCCAGACCACTGTTTTCTCAGGAAATGATTTGTACCATATGCCAATATAGTAGTTGTGAGAATTCCCTGGAGTGAAGAAACCCAGTTCAAAATTTTCACCTGCAGAGATTAATGTCTGGTTTCCTGTAAGAGACTGGCCTCGTGAAATTGTATCGGACCCTTCAGAGAAACAGATATCAAAAAATAGGAACAACAAAAGCATCAAACACACCGAAAACCATGTTTTCTTCTTCACTGCAACCATCTTGTAGCAGCGAGCGACCTATGTTGCCTTCAATTATCTGTGTACAATTATATATTATATTTTAGTTGATTATGAATCTTAAATATTATACCCTTTCCAGTTGAAGCATGACTTGTCAAAAAAGTATTCACTATAATACTCAAGCGATTTGCTTCTTAAAGTCTTCTCATACGACAATATATGTTAATTCCTATAACTAAAATTCTGCTTCTCAATTGTTGACTCAAATTGCCTCTGGAGCGTGATAGTGGCTCACTGCCTCCACCATGTCCATCTATAATTAGTGGTACAATTTGATTTGCTTCTTAAAGTCTTCTCATACGACAATATATGTTAATTCCTAGGCGAAAGGACTTATTCCCACCCATAGTTTTAAGGCAGGGGCAAAGTTCGACCACCAAATTTTTAAAAACCCAATCTCCTGTCCTTTAACCAAATTCAATATTAAATATAATTATAAACAGTAACATTCTAAGGGCAATTTTATCATTTTACGATTGAAATTTTATAAAATAATAAAATAAATTTTATATAAATATAAAATATTTAAAAAATTTTAAATTAAAAAAATAAAACAACCACGGCCGCCACTAACTGATCCAAATGATCGTTTCTGATCACCTATTTCCAGGGGAGGCTAGATCTGGCCTCCCCGTTCGATGGAGACGACCAGATTTGGTCGTCTCCAGTTTTAGTGAAGACGATTAAATCTGACCTCATTCGCCGGAAAAAAAAATTTGAAAATGGTCGAAAAGGGCAGGTCTTGGTCCTATCGACCGTTTCTGGTCTTTTTTTTTGACGGAGGCGATCAGATTTGACTGTCTCTGCCAAAACTAGAGATAACCAGATCTGATCGTCTCCACCGAACGGGAAGGCCAACCAGGTGGTTGGAAACGACCACCTGACTCCTTTAGTAGAGGCCACTATCACCGACACTGGCAGCTACCTTATTTTAAAAAATTTTTTAATATATTTTTAAATATTTTTGGAAAGTATTTATATTTAAAAATTATTTTATACTCAAAATATCTTAAATAAAAAAATAAATAATATTAATATAATATAAAATAAATTTTAATATAAATAATAAAATAAAATATTAATATATTAAAAATTTAAAATGCTGTCACCACCAATAGAGTTATGCAAATCAAGTCTAAAATTTTGACATTTTTTTTTAAATTTTATTATTATATTAATAGCCTTTTATAAATTTAATTTAATTATTTATTATTTTATTAAATATTTTATTCAAAAAATAAAAATAGTTTTTTAATTATTAATATTTAATTTTGACCATTAAATTTAACTATTGATTTTTTTTAATAAATAAATGTTTAAATTTTTAAAAGTTATTAAATAGAATCTTATCGTTTAGAAAAACCTTAGAATAAATTTAATTGTACGCTGAAGGACTCTTCTCCATATAGATTTGATGAAATGATATCGGTCACTCTATAAGTTTAAAATAATATTTTTTTATACATTACATTTATAAAAAAAATAAATTTTATTTTTAATTTCTAAAAGAGTATTTTAGTCATTTAAATATAAAAATTATAAAAAATGTATCCAAGGGTGGGAGATTGAGTTTTTGAAAACTTGGGGGTGGAACTTGTTCCGTCTCAAACTATGGGTGGGAATAACTCCTTTGGCCTAATTCCTAAAACTAAAATGCTGCGTCTCAATTGTTGACTCAAATTGCCTCTGGAGCGTGATAGTGGCTCACTGCCTCCACCATGTCCATCAATAATTAGTGGTACAATTTGATTTGCTTCTTAAAGTCTTCTCATACGACAATATATGTTAATTCCTAGGCCAAAGGACTGATTCCCACCCATAGTTTAAGGTAGGTGCAAAGTTCGACCCCCAAATTTTCAAAAACTCAATCTCCTACCTTTTGACCAAATTCAATATTAAATATAATTGTAAACAGTAACATTCTGAGGGCAATTTTATCATTTTACGATTGAAATTTTATAAAATAATAAAATAAAATTTATATAAATAAAAAATATTTAAAAAATTTTAAATATATTAAAAACATTTTAAATTAAAAAAAATAAGACAACCACGACCGCCACTAACTGATCCAAATGATCGTTTCTGGTCGCCTATTTTTAGGGGAGGCCAGATTTGGCCTCCTTGTTCGATGGAGACGGTCAGATCTGGTCGTCTCCAGTTTTAGTGAAGACGGTCAGATCTGACCTCATTCGTCAAAAAAAAAATTTGAAACTGGTCGAAAAGGGTCGGTCTTGGTCATACCGACTGTTTCTGGTCTTTTTTTTTAACGGAGGCGGTCATATTTGACCGTCTCTACCAAAACTAGAGATAATCAGATCTGATCGTCTCCACTGAACGGAAATGCCAACTAGGTTGTTGGAAATGACCATCTGGCTCTGTTAGTAAAGACCATTATCACCGACACCAG
This sequence comes from Anacardium occidentale, assembly GCA_026122585.1. Lineage (NCBI taxonomy): Eukaryota > Viridiplantae > Streptophyta > Magnoliopsida > Sapindales > Anacardiaceae > Anacardium > Anacardium occidentale. Next base: position 176,629 of record JAJEJH010000480.1, read on the forward strand.
TAGCCGTGGCTACCTTATTTTTAAAAATTTTTTAAAATTTTTAGAAAGTATTTATATTTAAAAATATTTATATTTAGTTGAAAGGTGAAAATCTAAATTTTTAAAAATTAATTGACGGGACTTTGTCCCCGTCTCAAACTGTGGGTGAGACTTCGTCGATGGTATTGGTAAGTTATTAATCAAATCCTGAATTCAGCCCACAGTTTTTGCTCATTTTGTCCAATTTCTGAAATTTTAAATGCGTGACAGAAAGATAAATGCGATACAAGTAACTGAATCGATCATCTTTCACTGTCCCTCAATCGCATATATATATATATAGAAAGATTGAATTAAAAAAAAAAAAAAGGCAAAATAATTGTATTAAGAACGTCATAAAATTTTAATAATGTAAATTATGGTGAGTGTTCATTGAAGTTAACTTTAATGATAAGAAAATAGTTACTTAACGAATGACAACAAGTTCAACAATCAGAACTTTTTCTCAAGTAATTGAGGTGAGATGAAATTAATATAATAATAACTCCAAAATCATATAGATGCAACTACAACTTACTTAGGATTCATTGTCTTACGGGGGTCGATGCTCTCCCCCATCTACATAAGTCATAATACTTTGGGCGGCTTTGACAGAATCAATTCAAACGCTTTCATACCAAAGATTGTTGCTCTTCTAGTTTCATACAGATCTTCCTTTGGTTTGTGACATTTCATTATGAGTGTAATAAGCCGTACTGCATTATTCTTATACTAATTAATGAAAACTTATATATGTTGATTAATTTGAGAAGGCTGAATAATTATACCGTCCCCAACTTTCACAATAGGTTAAAGAGATAAAGTTATATATTGGTATAGATATGCAATAATGCAAACATTAGCTTATTAGCTTGTCCAAAAACTTATTTAAGTACGATAAACTCCAAATCGTAGCACTAAGGTATCATCATTTGGATTACATGAGAAGTCGATGAATTTATGTCACTTATAAATCTTCAATTTCATATCTTATGTATTAATTTATGGTAAATACCCGTTGTGTTTTAAACCCCCTCTATTTTCATTGTAGGAGCGCCTATATTCTTTCATATGACTGATGCAATAAGCTGATTAATGTGTTCTGACTTGGCTATTGACTTGATTATCAATGGGTTACTCAAAGTACTAAAATACTTAATAAGATATCTTGGTTGATGAATACGGTGGGAACGTGAGTAGATCATCAGCCAGACCTAACATAACAACCACCACAAGCAGATCTCTCTCCCTTTTACCAAGCTGACGTTCAACCCCTCCATTCCATGTCGTCTTGCCCTCGGTTGTGTTATGACGTGGGAGATATATGTTTCTTGACATTCATAAGCTAATTACATAGGCGTGTTTTTGAGTATAACTAAGAGACCGCGTCAAAAAATTTCCATGTTTCAATTACGTGCACGTCAATGTACATATATTTGAAAATTGAACTACGGAAGTAGTTACCTATTGATTAATACAATTAGATAGCATAAATTGAAGTATAGATTTGAATTTAGGTACTCAGTATTGAGAATTGAATATTTTATCAAGTATTTTATTTAATAGCCAAAGTTGAATGGATATATCGCATGCATAGTCTATGTAATCTTTCTCCCTGGGTGGAACATATATAAATTATATATATAAGGCCAGACTGTTTCATTGAATATGATGGATATAAAAAAAGGCGCAGCAATAATTAACACATCAACGTGTCCCACTTGGGATTATATAAGCAGTCATTGGAAGCAAAACTATTTCATGGAGTTCATCATGAAAGAACCTGTAAGCCCAACTGGACAGTACTTGAACAGCTCAGCTCTTTCACTTTCGATTCTTGGTGTTCTTGAATTTGAAGTCCCCATCGATAATCTGCCGGTTATGGCGTTGATCAAGGATGTGTTTCTCCCCATCAACCCACGTTTCTCCTCCGTCATGGTATATCTATGCACTCAAGGCGTTTCACAAAATAATTTTCTCAACTTATTACTAATTGCTCTTGAAAATAACTTACATCTACTTTTTTTTCAATCAAAGTAATGAATTTTTAAATTTATCTACAGGTTGTAGATGAAAATGGAGAGAAACAATGGAAGAGAGTCGAAGTTGAGCTCCATAACCACGTAAAAATGCCCAATTTTCCCTCTGGACTTTCACCAGAATTTTATAATAAATGCTTTGATGATTATATCTCAAAAATAGGAATGGAACAGCTTCCAAGAACCCGACCTTTATGGGAAATTCATATAATCAAATACCCAACAACCACTGCGGCAGCTGTTGTGATATTCAAGCTTCATCATTCACTTGGCGACGGCTTCTCTTTGATGGGAGCTCTTCTTTCATGTTTACAAAGAGCCGATAATCCTTCTGTTCCCTTGACATTTCCATCGGTTTCCTTGCCCTCCAACAGAAACTCTTACAACAATATTAACAACATGCTAAGCAGAGTGTATAAAGCCTTTTCTGTGATTTCTAAGACAGTATCAGACTTTAGTTGGAGCATTATAAAGAGTACTCTAGTTGAAGATGATAAAACTCCCATACGATCGGGGGATGTTGCAATTGAGTTTCGGCCAATGACGATGTCAACAATGACTTTCTCTCTTGATCAAATCCGGCAAATTAAGACCGAACTTAGAGCGGTATGATTTATAGCTTTTCATGCTTTTCTAAAACATCACATCAACAGTGACATAATCATTTAATCATCACATGAATTTAGTTCAAACATTTTCTAAAATATAAACTTTTGATTTCTAATTTATTTTATACTAAAGTTTGTGTAATATTAAAATATATTATTAAGATTTGATTTAAAAAAAAAGTATTGTTAAATTGGTTGAGTTAATTCACAAAAATGTGATTCAACACAATAAAAAAACAAAAATAGATAAATAATATTAATGTTAAAAAGATAAAAATCCTTTACTTATTTTATATTTTTACTTCTTAAAACTAATAAAATTACATTTGTAATATCATTAATCCATAATAAACATATATCAGTTTGATCTAAATAATATTTCTCTTTAAAAATTACTGTCACAAATCACAGCTACCTAATATACGTGTTTATATAAAAGATCAGATCATGAAGTATCAATATCATAGATGGTTGGTCAACCTTACAACTTTTTCATGTATGATAGTTATTAATTTTGTGCAGCATATCTTAATTTTTTGTAATGTTTTAATATGTATTTTCATTTCCAATTTTACTACTTTTGCGATTCCTTTTTACCTGATTTTGTCCAACTATCCAGGAATGAAATAAAAAAAAGTACTGCAGTTAGATCGAATTCTTTTATATCATATAGAAACTAAGATCACCGTGTCACATCCATGTCATATTATCCAGTTTTATAATAATATCATCTTTAGTTATTCTTTTTTATATATTCTTAATTTGGGTCTAGTTTTAAAATTATTTTTTTGTTGCTTCGAGGACAGACTATTAATGATGTTGTAACGGGCATAATCTTCCTGGGAACTCGGTTATACATGCAAGAGGTGAGTGACGAGGCGAGCAAAGCACAATGTACAGCAGTGGTATTGCTAAACACCAGGGTGTTCCGAGGCTACGAGTCAGTAAAAGATATGGTCAAAGCTAATGCCAAGACGCCTTGGGGGAATCATTTTGCCTTCTTGCATGTTTCCATACCTCAGTTAATCGATGATGCTACACCTTCAAACCCACTGGAATTTGTTTTGAAAGTACAACAAATCCTTACTGCCAAGAAAAACTCTTTAGCCGTTCCCCTCACCGCTCAGCTTCTCGAAATCTTGAGGAAATTTAGAGGCCCTGAAGTACGTGTGTGTGTGTGTGTGTGTGGACCTGATACAAAAACTTTGAACTTTAAATGAATCGAGATTCAACTGACCTTTTGTTAACCAAACCAAGAGATTCCAAACTAATGTGAAGATAAATGTTGTTTTTATTGCAGGCAGCAGCTAGATTTATCCATGCAACTTTAAAGAACACGAGCATGGGAATAACAAATCTAATGGGGCCAGTGGAACAAATGGCTCTGGCTAATCATCCGGTGAGAGGCTTGTATTTCACAGTGGTTGGTGTACCTCAGGTATATATATATATGTCTCATATTTCCACATTACTAGATCAGTCTGCTGTAACAAAGCCATTTCAAGGTTATTGATTATATATAACATGGTTTTGATGGGATTAATTGTCAGAGTCTGCGCATATCAATTGTAAGTTATAATGGAAAGCTAAGGGTTGCTGTGGGAGCAGAAAAAGGCTTTATTGATGTCTCCAAGTTTAACTGTTGCGTAGAGAAGGCATTTCAGATGATACTCAAAGCTGTTTGTGAAAGTACTTGTGCTCCTCAACACGTTAGAGAATGACACAAAAATGTCTTCCCCATTAGTCGGCTTCCTTGAGGGCTCAATTAAGCTACTGTTGTATGATACAATGTATGCCATCAGCAAAATGTTTTCATCAATTTATTGTTTCCAAGTGTAGTTATCTTTGCTACCTACTGTCTTCTATTATTTCCATGTAAGCTTGTATTTATTGAATTAATAATCGCAAATAAAGTAATGTTTGTTCTAAGGATAATCTTATCAACAGATTGTGAAATTTGATCTAATTGTAATGCCGTGACCATCTTGTCAAACAGTCCAAATGTCATCAGTTTCTTCACCAGGGCTTCCTTCCCCATAAATAACAACTTCTTATGCTATACGGGTCAAGAAGCTGTCTTATCCTCTCATTCCTATCCCTCTCGATTTGTGAATGAGTTGTCTGATTCCTTGTGCACGTGTTTGGTGTTTGTTGCTCTCTTGTTCTTAATGTAAAATTTGTATCTTGGTTACTGAGATATAGTCATAGATAGAGACGAAATAGTGAGGATGACAAAGGAGATCTCTGAAGCTCTCAATCTTAAAACTTTGTAATTTCTTTATCGAATGGAGAATATTTCTTGCTACCCTTGAAGAATAATGGATCAAGGTAACCAAATCGGTTGTAGAACCACTGTAAATCTTGGTGTTTTCTTCTTTGCTGCTTTTATTATTTACCCTTCGCGTTTAATCTAATATTCATTGTTATCAACTGTAATTTAGTCTGGGATATATAGGAATCCTCGAGCACAATTTAGTTGATAAATTGGCCTGAACCACATAATTTAATTATTATATACAAAAGTAATGTTTGCGGTTTCTTAACGTACGGCACCAAAAGGAAAAACATATCTAGTATCTACTGTATTATTTTTAATTAACTTATTTGAAACTAATCTCAATACAGTTACTCAGTTATAATAATAATAATAAAAAAAATCAAGATTATAATAGGAATTAAAAGTCATTCTACATGCAAGAAAATATGACAAATTACGTTTTTCTGGGTTCAAATTAAGAACCAATTGAGATTCTAAGATAATGTTGCAATTTATATCTTAAACTTTATATTTTTGAAATAATATGATGTCATTTATTATTTACACAATAATATGATATATCACTTAACAAAACAGATATATTAAGTACTGTTATTTTATTATAAGCAGCATAAGACATTACACTTCTATTGCCCTTTTCCGTGATTATATCTAGATATTGGGGCCAAAATACTTATTTTAATCCCAGGTCGATTGAAATAACAAAATTTCTTTTATTAAATTTTAAAAAAATCAAAATTTTATCTATTTGTTAATTCTATTGTTAGGTTCCTTATAAAATTATTAAAAAGATATAAATACACTCAAATTAAATAATATTTATTCCTAAAATTTTGTTAAATAGTTTTTTACTTTAATTTATAAAAATTATAACTAAAAATAAATAAAAATTTTATTAATGTAAATATAAATAAGTTTGTTAATGATATATAATTATATTTTGGGTAAAATATAATTTTTTAAAATTTGGGAGATCTTTAAATTTTGAAAAAAGTTTCAATTTCTTTTTGAAAATTTAAAGGGGTTTTTTTAACTTGAAAAAAAAATTAGGAGCGTTTCTAAAATTTCAATGTCATTTGATAATTTTAAATTACACAAGAAAAAAAAACAAGTTAGGGTTATAAATATTTTATTACAAACTAATAAAATTATAATATATTTTCAAAATATATAAATGAATATGATAATTTTGAAAATAATATATTTATCCCTAGTAAGTTTTAAAAAAAATATTTATACCTCAAATACATCTCTGTAATAATATTATGATAAAATGACATATTTTTTTAGGTAAAATGTAGATTTTTAATTTTTTGGGGCTTTTTTGAAATTTAAAAAAGCTTATGGTTTTTTTTGAAATTTTAAGAGGGGTTTTTTTGAAATTTAAAAAAATTTAGAGTATTTTTAAAATTTTTAATATACTCCTCCGTAGTTTTAAAAATGATAATTATATATAAATTAGAGATGTAAGTATTATATTATAAACTATTGATGTTATAAAATATTTCAAAATTATCAAAAAACCATCCTCATAGTATTTAACAACAAACTAACAAAAGTGTGTGTACTTTTTCTTTCGCTTCAGGAACTATTATTATGTCATTATTATTTCCATATGTATTTTCCTTAGTATAAAATGGAAATAATAAGAAATTAAAGATGCAAACAAAACTAACAACTACAAAGACAAGAAAATGCTCCACTTTTGTATTTTCACTTATATTATTAGTTGCACAATGGTCGTAAACATTTATTTATTTTTTGTTACAAACTACGTAAAATGATTTTTTTATTATAGATCTTTGTTTTAATTTTTCATATTCTTACGTTTAAATCTCACTAATTTTGTGTCTTTCTCATTGGTATAATTTCTTTTATCAATAATTTGACATTAGAACGAGGCCCTCCATTACAAACTCTTTTTGCTTTTCACTAAATTTCTTCTTTTTACTAGTTATCTTTACCTTCAATGTCATTGCCGTTGTGCCAATAATGAGAATTAGAGTAATAACTCACTGCCTTTGTCACTCATGGAAAATCAATCCATCCATATGATTATGGAGCAACACATCACACCACTAGAAGTGGTGATATAAATAACTGGCTTAAACGTTATTAAAGCACTCATATAATAACTTAATAATGCTAGCCTGGTAGTACTTGTAATGGCACCAATCCCACTATAGGTAACTCATGAGAGGTCTCATGCCTCTCGTATGAACTCTTCATGCCCTTCGAAAAGGAAAACAATAGACAATATACGTAGTGAGGGGTTTGTCCCCAATCTAGTATATAAAGCCTAACTCATGCAACAAACCTATCATATGTTGTCATGGTGTTGACACCTAAAGTGTATAATTAACTCATTAGGTGACAATGTTGACTCATAGTGGTTTGTAGCAAAATTTTAAAATGATTCATTTTAAAATGATCATTTCAACCAAAATTTTTGACTTTAATGTAGCAAAGATGAGAACGCAAGGGAACTTTAACAAAGTTCGGTGTAAAAGAAAATCATTTAATTTGAATTTAACTCAAATTTAGTAAATAAAAAACTAAAAGTAATTCAAATTTAAAATTAAATAAAATTAATTCATTTCAATTCAATTTAAATTTATTACTTGAATTAACATTTCTGATTTGAAATTTAAATTTGCGATTTATTAATAAAATGATATTTTTTAATAATCATCCCTACTCCTGTTTTCAATCCAAAGTTCTGAATTATAAATAAATAAAAAAAAGAGAAAAAGGTATTTTGAAATACCTTTCTTGAGTGATAATTATTCGTTTTAATCATCAAAGTTTCGGGTGGGAAATTTGTCATTTCATGAAAACCTTGGCTGTACCAACCACTCCAAGGCTGGAACCCGAGATCACTCTCTATGATTTGGATTGATAAGTCGAGTTTGTCACTAGAAATTATGACTCATTAATAAAACAATATCGTTTTATAAATAAATTTACAAATTCAAGCTATGAATCTGAGTTAAGGATTCAAACTATAAACTCATATTGATCTCAAGCCATAAATTCAAACTGAATTCAATCCACATTCAAGTCATGAAATTAAATTATAAATTCAAGATAAATTCAAACTTAAATCGAGCTAAGTTAAATTTGTTTTAACTTGAGTTTTATTAGATTATAAATACAAGTCAATTGTTTTTTGTTTTAAATTGGGTTCAAATTTGAACTAAATAAACTCAAATCAAAATAAGTCAAATTTTAAAATGAAATCAATTAGATCTGTACCTAGCCTTAGAAAATATGATTATAAGAAAATAAAAGAAAACTTGACACTTGTGATTACAAACCATGACTAAAGCAAATGTATTTATTAGGCCGCTTAATTGGAATAAGACATTTTAAAGCATGAGAAATTGATAATTATTTGGATAAAATTTTCTAATTTTCATTTCATCAGTTGTAATATGCTAACAATCTATTTTATTTACGAATTAAGTATAATTCTATCAGACTTAACGAGTTTGATCAAGATTGAGACTCACAAACTCACAAGTCATTATCGAATTGGGCCAATTCAAAATTTGTTTGTTTCCATGAGCCTTTAATAATTGAGCTTATAAATAATGATAGATTGGTTTGTATTGTTTATATTATTTTGAAATAGAATATATATTATAAATTATATATTTTTAATTTAAAATAAAAAAGGGTTTAACACATAGGTCTATCTCAAGAAAAAAATTTTTGTATCAATTGTCGTGAATCAATCTTACTCTTTTGACACTTTTACTTTATTGAATAAAATTTTAAATGATAAAATTTTAATAAAAAACTTTTAAAAAATTAAATATTTACCTTTTAATTAAAATCAAAGAGGTATTTTTGTCTTTTTGAATAAAATTAAAAAATGTAAAATTATTTTTATATTATACACATATGTGTGTGTGCGTGTGTGTTAGATGGATATAGATATACGTATATATTTTCAAATTTCTTGAATAATTCATAACTTTTCGACAATTTTATATCATACATACGTATGATATTCTGAATGCAACAGAAAAAAAAAAAAAAAAAAGGAAAAAACTAAGCATACATATGTGTATTAGTATTTTAGCAAAGCCAGCAAGCCGGATTATTAGTCTCCATAAACTTCAGTTTGAAGTTATTCTTGTTTAAAAGCTAGAGTAGCGCTTCGTCACACGCAGCTTTATGTATCATCTGAAAAGCATTTTCTATACAAGCCTTCAACTTGTGGGCGTCGATGAATCCTTTTTCTGCTCCCACAGCAACCCGTAGCTTTCCCATATAACTTACAATTGATATGCAAAGACTCTGTAATTGATCCAATCCATTGAAGCATTTAATTATAAGGGGGATGGCAACTAAATTAATGAAAAATTAATTAAAAACAAGAAGTACCTGAGGTGAGCCAACCACCGTGAAGTACAAACCTTTAACTGCATGATTAGCCAAAGCCATCTTTTCCATTGGACCGATGAGGTTTGTGATTCCCACAGTAGAGTTTTTTAAAGTGGCATGAATATATCTGGCGGCCGCCTGTGCCACAAAATATTTCCAGTAAACAAAATTCCTTCAAAATCAGTGTATATCTTTCAATCTCTACTTACTTTTTATAACGTTCGAAGTTTTTTCTTTTAATTTATTATGTTGTTAGACTTGTGACAAATGAATAAAAGATTGAAAAGAAGTCAAATATATAATAATTTAGAACAGTGGAAACTCACTATATATGAGAAATGCCTTATAATTTAAACATACCTCAGCGCCTCTAAATTTCTTCAACATCTCCAGAAGTTGAGCGGTGAGGTGAACAGCTAAGGAGCTTTTCTTATTATGCATAATTTGCTGTGTTTTGGTGACAAATTCCAATGGATTTGAAGATATAGCATCAGTTAACTGAGGAATAGTTACATGTAAAAACGCAAAACGATTCCCCCATGGCGTCTTGGCGTCAGGTTTAGCCATTTCCTTCACTGACTCGTAACTTCGAAACACCCTAGTATTAAGCAGCACCAGTGCGGTAGTCTGCGCTTTGCTCGAGTCTTCGCTCAATTCTTGCATATATAACCGCATTCCCAAGAAGATTATTCCCACAACAACATCGTTAACCGTCTGCAAGTTACAAAAATTTCATCGAAAATCTAAAAAATACAATAAACTCGAGAAGAAAATTAAGCAGTTCAAGTACTTAATTTGAAGTGTAGTTGTTCCTTCTTTAATTTATTCATAAAAATACACAAGACTTCATCATGACTCAAAGGAAAAGGTTAATATTATTTATTTACTTCATATTAATACTTGAAAATGATGAGTCATTAAAAGTTTCACCTGCTAAAAAGAAAATCAATGGACACTCTTATAAACATGTGCAATAATAATATACTTGCACTTTATGCCAATATGAAAAAGTCAGTTGGTGACCAAATTCAAACTACCAACCCTGACTGTTAATTAATGAGTGTATTCGGTCCAAATCTATTTTAGCTATATTTCAATGATGATCGATCAGCGGAATATGATTCAAATTCATAAAAAAGCTTTATTATGTAAGGATGGAGAAGAGTTCGTGTGGCCCAAACTGTAATAAGAATTCATGTTAACCATTACTCTTGCTTTAGATGATTAAGATTGTTTTCTTAGTTATATTATGATTAAGAATAATGTTTCTAGCTGGTTAATTTAGGAATCAAGAGCCGAACCATACCGCTCCATTGCTGGCCTTAATTTGCTTGATGTCGTCGAGAGAGAAAGTCATTGCTGCTATGGCAATTGGTCGAAACTCAACTCCAGCATCACCTGATCGTAACGGAGTTTGATCATCTTCAACCAGTGTACTCTTTGTTATGCTCCAACAAAAATCTGTTATAGTCTTAGAAACCAAAGAAAAAATCTTAGGCACACTCCTGAATATGTTGTTATTGCAGTTATCATTAATCCTGTTGGAGGCTAACCCAACAGAAGGGAATGTCAATGGAAGAGTAGGATTATCAGCCCTCTGTAAACATGAAAGAAGGGCTCCTATTAAAGAGAAGCCATCACCAAGAGAATGGTGAAGCTTGAATATTACAACACCGGCTGCGCTGCTGGTAGGGTATTTGATAATATGGATTTCCCATAAAGGTCGGGATTTTGGTAATTCTTCCATTACTATTTTGGCGACATAGTCATCAAGATGTTTATCATAAGATTCGGGTGAAAGTCCAGAGGGGAAAACGGGCACGTTTACGTGGTCTGTGATCTTCACTTCAGTTCTCTTCCAGTGTTTCTCCCCGTTTTTATCTACAACCTGTTGATAAATTGCCATATATAACAGTAAGCTTATATAATACCATAAAGTGAAGTCTGGTTAAACGATAGGTTTTTACTCTTAATTTATATGTGTCTGAAGGATAGGTGCTTGAATATAATGGCAATAGAAAAGCAAATCAGTGGCATAATGGCCCCCAAGACAGAGAGTATTACCATGATGGATGAGAAACGTGAATTTATGGGAAGAAACACATCCTTGATCAATGGCATAACTGGTAAATCATCAATTGAGACTTCAAATTCCAGAAAAGCATAAACGCTGAGAGAAAGAGCTGAGCTGTTCAAGTATTGCCCGGTAGGGCTCACAGGTTCTTCGAGCTCCATTTCTAGTTTTCCTCTCTTGAGTATTTAGCTTCAATTCAAGTATGACCCCTTACACACACACACACACACATATATATAAAATCACCGCCCCAAGTGGATCCTTATTTACGACAGTTTAGACTTTCAAAGATTGATCAACTACTATACACTCAAAAAAAATATCTGTTGCTTGTCTCGCACAACTTGGAAAGAGCGATGTGTACCCTCAGGAAAATAATAAAAAAAATTAGAAAATGGATTGACTTCTTTTAATTGGCATTTACTCTTAGGACACTTATGAAAAAAACGATGTCACGTATATAAAATTTAGATTTCAAATTTGTGATTCAGTTGTTAGGATAGTTAATTTGATAAGCTATCTTATGATCAGAGGGTTCTCCATATCAATCATCATAAATATTAAAAAGAATTGTCATATGGATTAGGATTAGCATACCAAATAGAAATCCAACTATACATGCCCATTATTTTAAGGGTTTAATCTAGTGATGAAGACAAAAATTATCTAAGATAATGTGTAAACTGTAATAAAGTCTTGATTTGTCTCATCTGTGACATAAAAAAAAAAAAAGGCACTATATATGCACATTCAGAACGCCAATAAATCATTTAATGGTGACTGCAGCTCATGAAACAAAAGTCATTAATCAATATGGATTAAATGCTGATACGTCTATGGAGTGTGGCGTAGTGTTGGCTAAAGATGACAGAAGGCAGACAGGGGCATGTGATTGGTAGGTTTGAATGATACAGTATGTCCTCGTAAAATTAAAGGCACACAACTACTTTAATAGAGAAAAGTCCTATTGCATTTATGGGATTGGATAAACGCGGTTCAAAGAGAGGCCAGCAATCCCTTTCCTCCAAGCGGCGATTGCCGCATTTCTTTAATTCTTTTCCTAACGACGGCAAACAAGCACGTACCCTTCCCAAGTTCACAACAGCAAAGACGGCCGCCTAACCAACTGCGCATGCGCCTTAATCACTTTCGCTCACAGTTTGCTGTTGATATTAAAAATAATTTGTTGGCCCAATTCGGTTTCTCTTTTGACGTCTCATAGATAGCATTCTATGGTTGATTTTCAAACACGTACAGACGGGGTCCAAACAAACAAATTAATGTGCGTCCCTTTGGCTGATAATAATTTGTACAAAGGTTATAGAAGTCCATCACAAGGTGCTGCTTTACATTAATGCCAGTATGTAATAAAGGCTTACTTGTGACAGAATGTTTTTGGCTTAATACCACTACTAGCGCATCATAACTAAGGCTATCCTTGGACTTCATGCTGATATTCAGAGAAGCACCAGTCCAGTGACATTAATTCAAAATCACTGATGGCATTACGCATACGAAACCATTTTTGCCACTGCATTTCTAACAACTTTAGGAAACGTGATAAATGCCTCCACTAATGACGAGCCAAGTGTTTTCTTTTTTCATCAGACACCAGTGGCTAACTCTTGCAGAGATATATATCATAGAATGAATTATATATTCTCACCCAATGTTTGACTGAAAACATTGTTTCACCCTTAATGTCGGAAATCATATCTTTCCACCCAAAGTCAAATTTTGTTACATGAAAATCTAAAATGAAAAGGTAAAAATGTCAATTTAATTTTCTAAATTTTGAAAAAAAATTTCTCTCCTTCTTCTCCTTTTTTAGCCTTTTTTTTTATTTCCCCTTCTCTTCTTCTTCCTTTTCATTTTTTTTTTTTTCTCTTCCTTTTCATGCTCTTTATCGGCACCCAACACCACGTTGAGAGCTGGCAACTAATGATTGATTCTTTTAATCAGACCCAATCACTAATCGGTTATGAACATTCACACCTAATCAATATGCCCCTTGTTGTCATGACCTCTCCTCATTCCTTTACAGATGTTGTAACCCAAGCCTATTACCTATCTCAATTCATAACCTCTCTTCAGCAACTTCCCTGTCACAAAACTGTAATTTTTGTTTTGTCGACCTCCATATCTCAACTTCATCTCTTCTCATCATTGTTGGCTTCCATCCCACCCCATTGCAAGCCAAGGCCAAGCCACTACATCATCATCATGAATATTTAAATTTACATAAACTAAATAAATAACAATCAATCCTATTCACAAGATCTATGTATAAGTTATAAAATGCTAAACTAATGTATTAATTAAAGATTATAGAAATATTTGAAACTCTATGCAATCTGAATCTATAATAATACTAATAAACCTTAAAGCTCACACTAATGTTGTTTACCCATATAATTACCTTTTAGTGTATTGGGTTTAACTATATTAATTATTTAAGTTAATATATAAACTAACATTGAATTATTTAATTATCCGGTTTTATTAAACTAAAATTTAATTAATATTAGTTCACATAAGAAAATTTTCCAACACACCACACTCTTCTTTACCTCTTACTTTCACTGAAAGAAAGCATTAGTAATGGCCACAAAAATTAGTCTACTCCTTACTTTTTTTTTTTCTTCCACTGTAAATGGTTTATTTCGTATTCAAATTCAGTGGAAGCGATTAGTTTTGTAATTTTGTTCATCGTTGTGGTTGTATCGGGTGTTAAAGGACTTGAGAAAACTCATATAGATTGTTGTTTGGCAATGCTTGAGAAAGTAATCATGGTAGGGGGATGAAGAGTGGTGCTGTTTTGATTTTTATGATTGCCAGTGGTGTTGTTAGTGTTGTTTCTTATTGTGCGAATGGGTGGAGAAGTGCTAAGTTCTACAGGCGGTGGCATGGATAAGAAAAGATGTTAACCATGAAAAGATTTGGACATATTGAAGAAAAGGAGAATAGAAGAGAAGTACATCAAGAATGTAGTCAGCAAAGTTTGGTGGGTTCATTTAAGGGGTATTAGGATAATTTAACACTCACTAGTTAGGGATTATATAATTTAACATTCATGAATCTGGCTCATTAACCCCGACTCGTTGGATACTCTCAACACATTTAAATGCCTCAAAAAGGCTATAACCATACCTTACCCGTAATCTACATGATTTTTTAAAAATTATATTTAAATAATATATTTTTGTATAATTAAATAATTTTAAATTAAATATAAATTAATGTCTAATAACATATAAATATATTATTTATATACATAATATATGTATAAATTACATGTATATATATACTGTTTACACCAATAAAATAATTTGCATAAATTATTGAATATTATATTACTATTTAAATTAGGTCAAAATACTTATTCTCATCCATGATTTTCTTAAATAGTAAAATCTATTTATTAATTTTCAAAAAACTAAAAATCTATCCGTTGATCAAAGTTAACTATTAAATTTAATGATCAACTATAAAATATTAATAATTGACAGAGTATTTTTATCTTTTTGAACAAAAAGAATTTAAAAAATAATAACTAACAAAATTAATTTTATAAAAATAATTAAAATATAAAATAATATTAATAATACAAAATAAATAAAAAAAGTCACTACCACCGATAGTGTCATCGTCTACGGTGGTTGCAAAAAACTTAAACAAGTGGTTAAAAATGTTTACCTGGTTTACTTGATGGTATTCATCTTTATGTGACTCTGTAAAATTAGTTATTTTATAATTTCACTCTTTAATTGAATTGTAGTAAACTTGACTAATCTCACTAGATAAAAGTGATTACATAATCACTTCCTTCATGGATGATTAAATACCATTACTCTTATATAATTTAAGAATATTAATTCTATACTTTCTCCACTTTCTTGCCCTTGGAAAATTAATTTGAATATTATTTGAAAAAAAAAAAAAACAAGATCCAACTTTCAATCTCTTCATAGTCTAAAATGCTTATAATAATAAGTTCTTTCTCGTAGTATTTGCATTGCTTGCATGGTTATGTGTCATTTTCTTATTTCTGAGAAAGCAATACGGAATTATTCGAACAAAACATCAGAAATTTGTCACTGAATCCAGTCTCGTAGTTCAAACAATATTTAAATTTTGTAGATACTGATTTTTATTCTTGTATCTCAGGACAATAGAATACTCAAATTAGAAAATTGACAAAGAACAAAACAATTATAAACCATCCAGTTCCCAATCTCTACTTCAATCATGCACGAACCATCAATCTTCATGATCACAGAAAAAAAATTAAAACACCCCAGTTAAGCTTCCTAAAATCACACTTGCTACAACACTAAATCCCAAAACTGATCCAACAGAACTAGCTAAACCCGCTGAAGGATTCCCACTAGACTTTGGTGGCTCCGCAAGAGTAGACGGCGGCATACTAGACTGTGGAGACATCACTGGAGGTGACAAAGTAGGAATAGTTGCAGGAGACGGAGAAGCATGGTGGTGTCTCACAGCCATAACAACAACGATGAGCTTTTGGCCTTTGTTGCAGTTTTCAGCATTGCCACTGATGAAGTAGTGTGGACCGGAGCGATTAAGGTGGAAGATGGAGTCCCCGTCTGATAAGGATTGTATTGGGTTCTTTGTGTTGCACTTGTAGTAATCATAATTGTTTACCACCAATACAGAGTTTGATTCTTTCTTGTACTTAAAATCTACACAAGAAACGTAAAACCAATAATCAGAATAACCCAATGAAAACAAAGAATCGGAAACACCAGAAATAGAGAGAGACGTGGGTCTTACAGAGAGTATCATTAACTTGAAACCTCATTCTTTCGGCCCAGTGATTGTAATTCTCCGAGGGATTTAAAACCCACCCATCTTTGCCACCAACGTAGAACTTGTAAGCCTGAGAAGAGCTAGCCAAACCCAACAACATAAGAAACAAAGAGCAATAAAATCTCTTAAACTCCATCACCAAAACGAACACCAGATAACTTTCTTTCACTCTCACTAGTATTACAGAGACAGGTCAGGAACAGGAACTGAAGGAAAGATGGCAAGTAAGGAAGTGGTTGGTGTTGGATTTATAGAGAAAGTAATGAGAACATTACCGTTGCAAAGTCCGTAACATGCGGTGTGCTGCCTTAACAAGGAGGGTTGGCTGGAAATGAGGCGTAATTTACTATTAATGCTCAAACGTTAATTGTAAGACTCTTTCAATTTTCATCATAAACGTCTATCGTGGTCGTATATATATAAATTGGAAAAGCAAAAGAACTTCTGCGCGTTATTGTTCATGTAAATGCAGTAATATAGAGTAATTGTTCATGTAAATGCAGTAATAGTAACAAATTTAATTTCAGGTGGTGTTGCAGATTTAGAGGGATTCTGGTTGCCTTATATACAATTTGTAATAAATGAGACAATTAAGATGGAAATTGATTCCAATGATAAACACTCCTGTAATTTAAGGACTTTCTATTGATTTTGTTTCTACTTATATTATTCAACCACAAATTTATAGTTATATCAACTTGAGATTAACCTTAGGATTAAGACTGGGATTTTTGCTCTAAAATGTAGAAATTACCTTATATTTATACCTAGCTTATCTGACATTTCCTTATCATATATTATTTATTAAAAGATGTTAATTGTTTTATTAATATCATATCAATCTATGTATAATTATTTTTTAATAATGTAATTCAAGTCCTTTTTCGGTTTTGCTTGTTTAAGATATAAACTTCCACTTGTAATTAAGGCGGCTTTACGTTAACTTTGAAGGAAGAGGCTCTTGGCCACCGCACTCGCGTCTATTCAGATTAAGCCAAAGGCCAAAGGACTGTTTCCCACCCATTGTTTGAGGCAGGGACAAAGTCCCACCCGCTTAACTTTAAAAGCTTGGATTTCTACCCATAACCCAAATTTTTATTAAAATTATAAAATTACCCTTTTAAAAATTAAAAATTTATAATAAAATAATAAAATATAAAATAATTTTAAATATAAATATTTTTAAAAATTAAAAATATATTTAAAATTTTAAAATTTAAAAATTTTTAGGCGGCCAAAATTAGAGCGCAGAAGCGATGGTATACATAATAGAACCGGATGGCCATTTACCGGCTGCGGTTCGAGGCCGAGATCGACCCCCTCCTACGGTAAGGTGGAAGCGGCCAAAATAAAGATGCGTCGAAGTAAAGTGCGACCTTACACTTGGCCCCTTTGGCCGTTCAGGCCTTGGCCGGGTGGAAGGATCGGCCACCAAAGCCGGGAGAAGGATCACGGCGCCTACGATAAAATAGGCTGATACGATTTGGCCCCTTTCACCCACCCAAGGGAGGCCATATTTGGCCTCACAGGCTGATGTCCCGAAATAGCCACTAATTTCTATAAACCGTCGATGCACCTTTAGAAGCGCTACCTGCAACAATAATAACCCACTAAATATATTTTTTAATTTTTTTTAAATTTTTAAATATTTTATATTTATATAAAATTTATTTTAT
Organism: Anacardium occidentale; assembly: GCA_026122585.1. Lineage (NCBI taxonomy): Eukaryota > Viridiplantae > Streptophyta > Magnoliopsida > Sapindales > Anacardiaceae > Anacardium > Anacardium occidentale. The sequence continues at coordinate 194,547 of JAJEJH010000480.1, forward strand.
TAATTTATAAAATTTTAATATTAAAAAGATAAAAATACCCCTGATTATTACTGTACATTTATTATTTTTAATATTAAAAATGGTTTAGGGGTGGGAGACCAGGCTTTTCAATTTTAGTGGGTGGGACTTTGTCCCCGCCTCAAACTATGGGTGGGAAATAGTCCTTTGGCCTAAGCCAAAACGAAATGTGGGTTGGCCCAAAATAAATTTAAGTGGGTTAGACATATCATCCAAAGATTTTTTATAAAATAAATAATAATATTAATGAGATAAATGATATTATTGATTAAATTAATAAAATCACTAAAAAAATGAATAATATTATTAAAAAATTTAAATTAAATCTAAATCAAATTATCAAACTTAAAATTTAATTTGAATCAAACAAAAAATCATTTTGAGCCAAGTTAGTTAAATTCGACTTTACCCTTACACTAACCCCCTTTGAGCTATTAAATAAGATATAATGACTATTTCCCACTAAATTTTGGCAAAACGAACACTTTAAGTTTGAAAAGTTCAATATCTTGTCATCATCATCCTTTTTTTTAAATAAATTTTGGTTAATTTTTCAAGAAATTATTACTTGACTTTTTTATTAAAATTAAAAATATATCTTAACATTTAACAAAAATATCAATTAACAATTTATTTGTATTTAAAATTATAAGAATAGTCAAAATTATTTTTAATTATAATTTTTTTATTTTTTTATTTTCTTCATTTATCTAGGTTAATTTTTTCTTGCCCATCCACCAAAACATTCTCATCATGTTACCGCCAGATTTAACAGGCATGATGCAAAAATCTCATGCCTAAAGTTTTTATTTGTGTATTTGGATGACGAGCAAACCCACCTAAATCAGTATTTTATTCAACTTTTTGTTAGTATACTTTTCCCTCTAATTAGTTTATCTCTACTTTACGGCTTAATCGAATGTTCAATTAATCAAATTTTCGAACTATTACATTAGACAATAAACCCTAAATGAAGAGGACACTTCAACATCATCCATCGAAAAAGATTAAGAATTTTATTCTGATATAGCAAATTCGAAAGTTGGAACCCACTCCAGCACTTTTTCCATGGTGCATGTCACTCAAGCTTGTCAACCAGGCCACTCAATTTGATTAAGAGAAAAACACACTAACCAACAATGAAGGAATGGACAGAACCCCAAGCATCGACATCCCAAAAATCATACAATATGGCAAAAACATGCCACCAGAACTAGTAAAATGAGGAAGGGTACTTAACAATTTCCTAATGTAAGATGGGGCAGTCTGAGATATGTAGACTGAAACAAGAGTAACTGCCAGGCCTATTCCGAATCTTCTAACAGTCTCGCTAAGGATTGGGCATAAATGAACACAACATTATCAAGCCACTGACAACATAGAGCACCGATGAGACTATTAGCATTGGACCATGAGTCTATGAGCAAGCCCATCTGACATGGGTCCAGAGCATGTTGTAATAGTAGTGGTTCCAATGAATGACATGGCAACAGAGCAACAGTAAGACCTACCGTAATAGTAATCAAACTGAGATCCTTTTTGATATAAACAACAGTCCTTGAAATCATAGAAAACATAAGAAAAACTGACATATAACACCAACTGATTTAATCAGTTCGAATCCCAACTAGCATAAAGCCACATACGAATGAAAGTTAGTAATATGGTATTACAAGTCAACACATTCTGAAACAAAGTTTCCAATATATTTTCACATTCAGTGTAGGACCAAAACAAGGCGTTTCCTCCCTACTTGGAGTAAAGCCCTCACCACTTGGGTTCATTGAAGTCCTTGCTATCCTTGTTACCTATGAAACGAGTCCCTATTTCATTCTCTAAAGCAGACGCAACTCATAGATGGATGGATATCCAATTTGCTGGCCAGTCCAATAAATCCGAAGCTCGAGTTGAGGGAAAAAGGCCAATTAGAGGTGGGATAAGCAAATCGATAGATATGACTGAATGTCTTATTCAGAAATTTTTGGCATGCTGGCGGCAGGGGCATGGAGAATGGCTTTAGCACAATAATAAAACATTTGCTATCATCCCGGACCTTCACGTATTGTTTATGCTTATCCTAATGAAACATATTGTCAATAATCAACCTGATATTCAAGAAAAATTAGAGCTGAGAGTTCCTACGGATAGTATTAGTAGCTCAAGGCCTGCCCTAGATCCCCATTAAGAAGAAAACAAAATTAGATGATTCAAATGATAAAGATAACATATCTTCGTCCAAGGACTGGAAAAAGGCTCAATACAGCCTATTTGCAGGGTTCATGGGTATGGGAGAGGTTGAAATTGGCAAGTGGGTATTATCTGCTAGTCCTTTGGAGAGGCCGAAAGTGCTTCAAGATTTCAAGAAGGGAAAGAAGAAACAAGATTGTTTAAGGATGGTATGTTTGCAAATATGACCTAAGCAATTTATCTATTAATTGTTGGGATGGTTGAGGTTATTGTTGCCTTTTATTTTTGCTAATGTACAGCAATTGTGCTCTGCCATAGTAGTTGAGCTTTGGTACATAAAATGAGTGATAAACCATATTTTTTGCTACTTGTAATGCAAGTTATGTTGTCATTAATTAAGGTATGGTTTTGTGTACTAATAGATATATAAAGAGGCTGTACATGAATCAAATTAAGATTGGAATGCATTTTCAAATTTATCTTCAGCTTTCTAAGATTTTCTTCATATTTTTCCTACAGCTTTCAGTTTTAACAAAGTTCATTCTATCTCCACTCCTTATCATAACTTCATAACATTAATTAATTTTTTTTGGAACCGGCCCTGGTTCACGTGACTAAGACAATTACGTTGATTTGGTAATAGTTGGATGATCCATTGAAAGGAAAGAAGAGTGTAGCTCTGACTCTAGAGCTGACATTAGTTCAAGGATGTCACTAATATTGAAAAGGTAAGCAATCGTACCACATGATTAAGAATGGAGGAAATGATCATTTCAGATAAAGTGTGTGTTTCAATTAAAGATTGATCAGAACACTTTGTTCCAGGGATATCTGACGAATTTTATGAGTACAAAATTACGAGTATAGACCCCAAATCTCTCCATATTTTAACACATGAACAGCTACTTTCTTTGCATCTTAAATCCGGAAACCGGTTTTGAAGGTCGGGTGCCAAAAAGGCTGCAGTAATCAGAGCCATAACGAGAATTTGAAGGCAAAGATAAACAAACAACAATGTCAAAAATAATGCAAGGGTAAATACCTTCTCTGTGATTGTCTGATATTGTGAGTGTGCTCAACAATTGAGCCTATAAAAGCCTGCCAGTAATAAATAATTTTCAAAATTGGTAAATTTCACATACTTGCATTCCTTTTGTTTCTTCATGAACTGAGGAATGTTCAAATCCCTGAGCTTATATGGATCAGTAGAGGATAAACAACTTGCCACTGTCGAATCCTGCTTTGGAAGTCTGGGCAGACGCCTGTCAAGAAAAAGCATGGTAAGGGAACTTGGAGGGCCGGCCCTTTAGTACATGCAAGAATGTGCATTTATCATAGCAAACAAGATAATAACTTCTTGTTAAATAATATCAAATTCTGTTTCTTTCTAGTTTCCCCTTGATTACTTTATGTCAGTGCAACATGAATTATGGGCACCTGAATACACTAGCAAAAACGCAGAGCTCAATATCAAGCAATGACAGTCCCCAAAAATTGGCATTTTCAACTTTTCATGCCAGAGAGAATTAGTCAAAACTAAAAATTGCAGCAATTACTAAAAGAATAAGAACACATTTTGGATTCCAGATATACATCACTTTGCAATGAGGAGCTTCTGAAATTAATGGTCTACAGCATATGTTCGAAAAATGGGGCAACAAAACTTGATCAAGATGCACAAATATTTGCATCTTGTTATGTGAAAATGAATTTTCAATTCTTCTATATCTGTGCTAAAAATATGTATAAATTTTTAGCTAAATTTCACGATTCAAAATAAATAATTAAACACACTTATGCGGCCTCGAATATATATATATATATGAAAATGACAATAAAGCACAAAACCAGCAAGCACTCTTATTGAGCTTGAACATAGACTTCAAATGCCTCCTTTCTTGATGAAGGCACTAGTCCAACATTCTCCATTACTTCAGGAAGCACTAAAGACTTAACTAGCAGAAATGGATTTCACAGTGTCTGATAGAGTTTTGCCAGCAGAAATGGATTTCACAGTGTATGATAAAGTTTTGCCATGAGACACGACATTTGAAAGGGAGAAAACAAAGAGCTCACTTTATCCATACAAAGCTGGAATGGTGACAATGGATGACGAGGATAATAATACAAACTGGTTCCTTAATTTACTTCCATTAAGCAGTGAATATTAGCAATTTTTCTGACCCCTGAATGCACTATATAATTAATGACTCAAAGAGCATAAAAGATGAGTAAACAACTCGTTTACCAGCAGCAGATAAAAGATTGACCAAACTAAAGCAAAGGAGAACTTGAGGATTCACTTCTCTTACAGATTGATGGGTAAATCTCTGCTGGAACTGATTATCAGAGAACTTTTCAGAGGTGGTAATTTTATCTTTTGCCTGCTGGAGTGGCTTACTTGAGATAAACTCCTGTGCAGTCATTCAGCATAATTAGTACAAAGTTAAAGCAACTGCTTCCCCAACTATAATCAACACCACCAATTATAAGCAATACTTGTTGTCTAAGATTGTGGTCAAATGAACTCTGATCTGGAAATGGATCAAGTTCAGTTTTATCTTGCTTGTCTTCATCACTTAGATTGTCATTTTCAGCAGTATTACTTTCTTTACCATCATTATCCCAATTGACACTTGCGGCAGCAAGTTCTTCAAGCTCAAGTTCACACAACCTGGACATAATCCGAGCGTATTCTTCATCTTCATCTTTAAAGTTGTTTGCTTCAGAGACACTAGAATCTTGTTTTGGTAGACCTGAAACAGATATTGACGTCTCAACCATGAAAACTGGTTTATTCTCTACCGCAAAGAAACAAAACTTACATGAGCAAGAAATTTAAACAACAGCAACAAACTGTCTATGACACTCAAAATAAATGGAGCAAATGAATATTAAAAACTCGATTTTGATGAAACTGACAATTCACTTTAACCATTAGATTGATAATTAAACTGATTAATCATTTAAATAAGTAATATTTAAAACAATTTTTTTATGTTTAATCATTAAATATAATTTTTATATAATTTAATTTGACGTTTGAAATGTCTATATGGACCAGATTTTCACTTGAAAATTGCAAAGTTAGAAATATATTCATTTATAATAGTTAATTATTATTTTATGATTTTCAAATGAACTGATCTGACGTCATAATTACGAATTTATTTATAAATTTCATATTGTTGATGCATTAGATTTTATTAATTAAATTAATAAAATGGTCTTGCTTATTTAAACTTTTATTCGCTCAAGGAGACTCTCCCTCTCTCACGCACTGACCTGACCTCTATTTACCAAACAAAAGCCTCCGAAACACGTCAATTTGTCAACGACGATCAACGAAAGGAACAACCAGAGCTTAGTTTGAGAACCAAGTGTCCGAACCCACCTTCCATCTACCTATTATTATCTATAATTAGACGTATAAAATCTTCTTGTGAAGGCTTTCAGTCTCATTGTTTATTAGTTAGTTGCGTATTAAATTAATAAGTTTTGAGTCAGTTGAGTTCTCACTTTCGATCATCTGACTCATGTTGTCTGCGTTTGTTTGATTGTTACTTCAAACGTTTGATTCCGCTACAAGCAATACTTATTGGCGATAGGTGGGATCGTGTCATTTTCTCCTCGTCTTGTTGTTCAAGATCATCAGTTTTTAAAACTTCGTACTGTTTTGGACTTGAATTCGTTTGTTTATCAACTGGGGTTTGATATGGTTACGCGGCGAATTTTGGGTTCTATGTGGTTTCAAAGGAGGAGGAAATTAGGGTTTTTGGTTCGGGTTCTTTTTGGATTATGGGTTGGTTTTGCAATTTTGGTGCCCGTTGGGGCTCTTAGACCGTTAAGGGAGCGGGCTCGCTCGTGGGGCGATGAGGTTGGTACTTCTATTTTCTTTGTTCGGGATAGTTCTATTTGGTTTCTGTCATTTTCTATTAGGAGAATTTAGGATAAAGATCGTATATTTGGATGTGAAAATGCAAATTGGTTAGTTTTGTTGTTGATCATGTCAAATTAATCGGTTTGTTTTGAGTTTGAGTTTCTAAGTTTGCTGCCATGGTGTTGTATTTTTCATTTTAACTTAATTTTGATCGATGTGACTGGATATGTCATAGCAGACTGTATTTTGTTCTGCATTTGTTTGAGTTTCTAGTTTTGGTACCATGGTGAAAATAGGGTATAATTTCTTTTTTTGTTTGATTTTTATGGGGTTCAACTGGTTATGTGATAGTGGGCTGTCTCATTTGCATTGTGGAGTCGGGTAGTTCAACAGCATAATGTTGCATTGACGCTTTTGTTAAGGAGGGTGAGAGGTTGGTGAAATTATAGTTTACTTTCATTTTTCTCTGATATAGCCTATTCTAGCATCATATCTACTCATTCAGTATCACCTAATTGCTTAATAAATTCCTTAGTTGAGTTGTGCAGCAAATAATTGTTGATTATGTTTAAATTCTTCTATCTTTGTGATAGCTGGAGGAAAATATCATATGTAAGGCTGAGTTTATCTTTGCATTACTGAGAAATCTAAATGAAAATAAACTCATTCTGTTACTTATTTTTATTTTTCTTTTTCAGTGGCTGTTTATCAAAAAAGATGAAAATGAATTGGGTCCATTTTCTCCATGGAACATAACAGGAACTTACCGAGGTTTGTAATATACATACTTACTATTCCTTACTAGTCTTTAAATGTTGTTGAATACACTTTCTAATGAATTGTTCAGCAACTTTTTGGCCTTGCATTTACATTTGCATCATAAATTGCTTCTAGTCAATTTTAATTTACTATTAGAAACCGAGAAATAATTTGTGATATTTTTTTAGAATTTTTTGGCATTTGGAAATCTAGGCTCGTTATTGCTGATGATTTATATGGGCATGAAAACATATTATATCCCATCTTCTAGTTTGCTGCATACTTGATCTGACGATTTGTATATATGCCCATACGAGTTTCAGGAGCTTGGAAATTTCTAGATTCTGCAAATATCTCTTCCAAGTTTCCTGATTTCAGGAAATCGAATGGAAATTCCATTGTTGAAATTGTTAGCACCCCAACAAAAATAACTGGTGTACATTATGTTCAGGTGAGGGAATTAAACCATTGTTTATAATAACTCATTGTTCATGGTTATAATGCGGTTTATAAGTTCAGAGTAGCTCTTCCACATTTTTAGCCATTCCATACTTTGAGTTTGAGATAATTTTTTATTTTGTGTGTACAAAACAATGATTAAAATGGGCCTTGTGACAGCAATTGATATCATTCAGAAGCTGCCTTTATTTCTTTGATTTGGATATGATTACTATATTTTATGTGTAACGATCAACCGTCTTGGGCTTTCACAAACATGTAGTTTGCCATAGTCATTTGATAAATTTGCTTAGTCTTTCTTAATTGAGAAAAAAGGTCACATCATGTAATGGACACATGTTATTATTATCTGAAGAAGTTGTGTTTTTTCAAACTCTTTTAACAGTTATATTATTATATTTCATTCATGTTGTTGATTACAGGGTGTAATTATATTCCATGATGTATTTGATAACGAGCATAACGTTGGTGGTGCTCAAATCAGAGTAGAAGGTGTATATATATGGCCTTTTAGACAACTTCGTATGGTAGCGAGTAGGTAAGTCATGTGAAGTTTAGCAAATTATTAGCTTTTAATTTTTCAAGACATTGTACATTAGAAGCCCTTCCTAGAGCATCTATTGAAATTCGATGCACGGTTTCCACTTTTCACTTGTCTTCCCATTAATTAGTTATTTTACCTGGTTTGCTATTTGCATTAACATTCTACTATACACTATTGCAGTGGAAAAGAGGAAGATTTGAACCAAGAAGAAGATTATATTTTGTCAAATCCATATCATTTGGTAACATTTCTTATCAAGTCATTGATGATACTTGAAATTCATATTCATGCTGTAGTGCATGGTTTAGAACAACATACCTTGTAAAGGTGGTTGTGACTTGGCCTTATGAGTTTAATTAATTTGACTTGATGTAACTAATTGTCATAAATTGGTACTGCATAATGGACATGCCCTGATTTTAATAGTACAGAGTTGAACTTGGATCATGTATTTTTGGCTGTGTTTGTATTTGTGGGATGAGGTCTTTCTGTTCTAAAAATTATAGGCATGGGGGTTTTGTTCTGAATAACCTACTGGATCATGAACTATTCTTTTGAAGCATAGATCTTATTTGACAATACCCTATATTTTGAGATGTTTTGAACTGATGACAATATCAGTATTTTCTTAAATATCTTTACTGATGGTGCTGCTGATTCTTTGAACAGCTTGGAGTTTTCTCATCTCAGGTGTTCCAAGAATCTCCACGAGAGAAAATATGGAGAAGGAAAAATTGTAATACTGTCTACTTCACTTTGACTTATGCTATATATGCTACCACCTTTTACTTAATTCTTATATATTTTTGGTGCAGCACCAATTTATGAAATGGAGAAACATTGTAATATAGAAATTGCTGCACAAATTTCACGTATTTCATCCTCACAACATGGTATTTGAGTTTGTCTACTTATGAATACATGTTTGACTTACCTTTTGAGGAATAAATTGTGTATTGCACTCTGTTGAATATTTTGAGTGAATAAGTACTAAGTTATTGTTATTGCTTACATTCTTACAGAGAGTGATAGAGATCGTTATCACATTGAAGGACTAATGGAGAGTCCTGCAGTGGATGATGATCGAGATTGCTTCTCACCTTTACTTATAAATGCTACTTCTGTCAACATTGAGGTCTACTATAACAAAGCAGTGAACTATACTTTAATGGTCACTTTTGTATCCTTTTCAATATCATTGCTCTTGTGGCTCATCACTGTGTTGTTTTCTAGTGTTGGATGAGTTCCTTGACATTTTTCATACAGGTTTCTTTCCTTGAGGTTCTTTTGTTAATTCGGCAGATGGAACATAGCAACACTCAATCTGTAAGAATATTGCTCTACATTTTTTATTAACAATAATTTAGGGATCTGCATGGTGTCATTTATAATAAGAATATATATATTTTTCATTATCTTTTTGTTTCATGGATTAACTATAGTAATATGGTTCTGATCTGGGTTTATCAGGGTGCTGCCAAAGTTTCGATTTTAATGATAGGGCAACAGGCTATCATGGATGCATATCTTTGCCTTTTACATCTGACTGCAGGAATACTAGTTGGTAAGTAGAGAAAATTACCAGCCTAACTTCGTTGCTTTTTCTTAAAAGAACATTATAATATCAGTTGAGCAATTCAGTGGAGACCAAATTTTTGAGCAGTTTTAAGTATTAGTATAGATGAAACTGTTAGTTTTTGCACTTCGATAAACATTAGCATAATTACTACATGTGTTGCACTTCTATTTGTATTTACTTTCTATTTTTTCTTTTCTTTTTCTTTTTCTGCATGGTGAAGAAGTTGTGGCTTCTGTCATATCTGCTAATTTTCCTGTACCTGCATACTATGAAACCACTTTCTTTTTCCTGATTTGTTCAACTGATCATGGGAAATTTTTCCTTTGATCAATTGTTGCTAATAATTGGTTCCTTTCCATCAATTAAGAAGAACTTGTGTTTTGGCTTACAGAATCCTTGTTTAATGCCTTTGCAACGGCCGCATTTTTCAAGTTTGTAGTTTTCTCAATTTTTGAGATGAGATATCTTCTTGCTATATGGAAGGCAAGTCGACCCATGAATAATGGCGAAGGTTGGGAAACCATGAGGCGTGAACTGTCAGTTCTATATAGTCGTTTCTGTAAGTGCTATCATTTTGTTTGAAGTTTTATTAAGTTCCAATGCTACATGTGGGTCTCTACCTTCCACATCAGTTACTGATTTTTGGATCATGTTTCATTTATAAAGCTGGAAGCGATGACACCTTCACAAACTTAGTGTGATGGTGTGTTAAATCAAGAAGGCTCTCAGACATGTATTTTAGAATGTTGAAAGCATGCACCCTTCAGCTGAGCCATAAGCATTTGAAAAAAAAACAAAACTGTTTCACGAACATATTTAATTGTCTATATATACATTTAATGATCTAAGAATAAGATTGTTATTGTTTACAACTTATGTTGAAAGGACACTCAGATTTCAATTATAGAGTAGCAGGTTTACTTGACATTTACTTTCAAGCTTAAAATGCTCAATTTTGTAGGAGAAATTTTTTTTTTTTTTACCGCTTTTTATTTATTTATGGGGCATTTTGGCCCTTTTATACAGGTTTTAGTTATAATTGGAAATCATAATGGATATAAGTTTTTCACTGGCTTCCGGCTTATTTTTAACTACACTTTCTCATTCCTAAACATTTATAAACATGTTGATTGGAATTCATTGTTTTAAATTGTCATGCAAATTTGATCCCACTGTTTGTTGCTATCCACAGATGGGATCCTTCTGGGAGGCATTCTGGTTATGTACGAATTTCACAATTTTCTGCAACCTATTCTTCTCCTTTTGTACTCATTTTGGATACCTCAAATAATCACTAATGTTGTTCGTGATTCAAGAAAATTTTTGCATCCTCACTACATTTTAGGCATTAGTGTTACTCGGTTGGCAATCCCATTATATATATTTGGATGCCCTCACAACTTCATGCGCATTGAGCCTGCTTGGAATTGGTGCATCTGCTTGATTACATTTATTGGGCTGCAAGCTTTAATTCTTCTTCTTCAGCTCTACCTTGGATCTCGATGGTTCATTCCTCGTCAGGTGGGAAGTAACTCTTGGCTATTTTTATCTTGCAAAGTCTTTCTTCCATTTTTTGGTTATCATTTTTAGTTAATTAACTGATCTGAGATACACAAATATACGCATCAAGTTACCCTTTTTATGGGGCAGCATAACTACCACTCAGTCCCAGTAGAACATAAAAATAATTTATTTTTATGCTCAATGGGTCCTTCATTTTCCATCATTCTTGGGCATTAGAACTCAGTTTTCCTTGCATGGCAGTCTTATCTGTGTGTTGAATAACACCTGTTGTCATTTTAGGTGTGCTTTTTTGCAGTTAATGTTCTTAACAATAATAATAATAATAATAATAATTGCAGTCATGTTACTTTCATAACTGCCTAAAACTTTTTTTCATGATGTGCAGATCCTACCTGAGAAATATAGCTATTATAGGCGATTTGATGAGGATATAGACCATTCTTCAGACTGTGTCATTTGCATGACTACCATTGATCTTACACAGCGTTCTAATGACTGCATGGTAATTTATCAGTAATTTTGTTTTATAAATAGTTGCTTTTGTAGATCGTTTTATTTTTTTGGGCAGTAAACATAAATTTGCAAATTCTCTAACAGGTGACACCATGTGAACATGTTTTCCACTCGGGTTGTTTACAAAGATGGATGGATATAAAGATGGAATGCCCAACTTGCCGGCGTCCTCTACCACCAGCCTAGAGAGATTATTTCACCGTGTATATTTGCCTAGGATCAATTGTCCTGCACACTCGATTAACTTTGGTAAATTACTTTGACACAAGTCCAAGTTTTATAACTACTTTTAAGGTATTTGGGATTGAATTAGGGATTTGTCAATTTGTTAGAAGTGAGTCGTTTTTGTGTCTATCTTTTTCCCAGAACATCCAACTCTATCTCACATATAAAATCTGCAAACCATAATTCAATCAGATGTAAATTTCGATAGCAATTAAATTGCGTTTTATTGATTTCCACCCTGATTTCTAGTCACATATCTACGTGTTGTTTTCAGGTTGACAAGAACCCCCCCATTTGGCTGAAATACATGTTTAGAGGATGGGTGCAGTACTCCAGAAGCAACATGAAGAAGTCACAGTAGCATATCTTGTATTAATTGTATGATATGTAGCATAGGGATTTTAATTTACTTTGACTTGATTAATTTTTCAGAAGGAACAAAATGTTCAGAAGTTGATGTAGAGAACCTTACTGTAAATAATAAAAGCTATGTGCTTTAATCAAATATTCTTGATTAATCAGAATTTAAACAAGGAAATCTAGCCCCTTCTAACACAAAAGTCGTAGTACTTACCAAACCGGCAACTTTTTTAGAGGGACCTGAGATCCTGGAAAGGAAACCCAGTAAAACACAAAAGTAAGGATCTGTCAAAGAATGGAGTCTAAATTGAGGAGTTCAATAATAGTCTTCCAGCTAGTAAGGGACTAGTCAACAGAATTTTGAAATTAACGTACAGGGGAGCAAAGGAAAACTCATATGATTTTCTGTGAGGCTACTTTACACATATAGAACAATCATGGACCAACTTTAGAGAAATGAACATGATATATATTTTCATGGTAATAAGCTAAGCCAAGGAAGTCTGGATCTTATTTTTGGTTTTGTAGATTACTAACAATCTTACTCTTCATTATTCACGTATGAGTAGGAACCATTGAAGGTGAAAACATAGGTGCAGCTTTTGGAACCAAAGCAGCTGAACCAACACAGTCCAAAACTCCTGACACCACCACCACCACCACCACCTTTGCAGTGTTGCTCAAAGCACTTAACAGTGCTGATATACTTTGCTGCCGCAGTCTCTCTAGCTGACAGTTCCTGCGATCATCAATCACAATATGTTTTAATGTCAAGTTGTTGCAAGCTCCCCCCTCTTCACAGAAGTTATAAGAAAATGAAAAATTTACCTATTTGGCAAAAAACACAAATTCCCTCTGGCACAATACCACTCATCATGTTATATGCAGAACTGAGTTGCTCCAACGGAGCCAACTCTGCAATGCTATAAGGTATAGAACCAACTAAATTATTGAAGTTCACATCCAGTACTTTCAGTTTGTAGAGATAACCAACTTCTGGAGGCAAACACCTTGACAAATTAGTGTATTCTCCACAAATGAGGAAGGAAAATCATACCCAAGGAGTTTCTTCGTAATGTTGCACCTTCAGTGGCTTCAGAGGATCACAAGGCCTCTTTGGTAGATTCTATCATGGTTTTTGTAAAATAGATTATTATTTATTGGCAGCAACCTGCTCCATCTCTGAGAACTGCTATGCACACAAACAAAATTGATCTCAATCATCCCCCAGACAAGGAAGCACAGATGCCTCCATCCGCTTCACCATCGAAAAAAATATATCATCGCATTGCATTATGCTAGACAAGGAAGCATTCCCTAATTGCAAAAGAAATTTGTTTGATTATTATCAACAAATGAACTGAAACAATGGTCAGAGCTCAAGCACAAATACTCAAAATTCAAATAGTTCTTTGATGACTATAACATTCTTTTTAAGTCAATTCACTAAATAATGGAAACATAAAAAACACTACTTGCTCATCCAAAATTATTCATTCAACCTTCGAAGAGCACCATCCCCAACCTGCATAAATAAATTAACCACCACCTCCTGATCCATATTTCTTGCCAAAAACAATAAGCTGCAGCTTGTCATAACCAGCAAGCACACCAGCACCTGCAACAGCCCGCAGGATGTTTGCACCAGCACCCTTGAAGAGTGATTTTGCACCTTCGTTCTTCAAAATCTGATTAAAAGCATCCAGAGAGCTCTTGTACTTGACAGCTTCTCCAGAGGTCATCATCATTCTTCTTCGCACTGTATCCAAGGGGTAAGAAGCCAAACCAGCTCCAATTGTGATTCCCCATCCCAGTAAAAAGCTAGCAAAGAAACTATCCTGTAATCACCAGTATTTACTATATGTAAGCATTCAGCTTAGCTACCTAACACAACAGACGTATTAAGGATCGGTTAAACACATTATGAAGTTGAGAATGGAGCATATATCTATAAGCACCAGCTCTTCTGAATATATATAAATCTCAATGTCTAATTCTAGTTCAACATATGGTCTGAAAAGAACCTATAAGCAGCATCAATTAGCATCAAATATAAGTAATAGTATCTGAAAAGTGAAGAAAGGACGATACGTAGGATAACATGATAAGCAAATGAAATGAGCTATTCAAAATCTCTACATACCTGCAAGCCTCCAACCAGTACCACAGGTTTCAAAGAGTCATACATTCCAAAGTAGAGCCCACGGTACACAATAATCCCAACACAAGAGACGTTGAATCCACGATACAGCCCTATAATGCCATCAGACTTGATTGTCTTCTTGTAGACATCAATCAAACCATTAAACTGCCTCTCACCACCCTTCTTAGCCGCCTTAGCATCATTAGCCAGACGAGTTCGTGCATAGTCCAGAGAGTAAACAAAGACAAGCGATGAAGCACCAGCAGCACCACCAGATGCCAAGTTCCCAGCAAACCATTTCCAGTACCCATCTCTGTCTTTCTTGAAGTTAAACAGTCTCTTGAAATAATCCTTGAATGCAAAGTTCAAGGCCTGGGTGGGGAAGTATCTGATAACATTAGCAGTGTTTCCTCTCCAAAGTGAAATGACACCTTCATTCTTCATAGTTCTGGCAAAACAATCAGATATTCCCTTGTATGGTTCAGACAGTCGTCCAGACTTAATCATCTCATCCTGATTCTGGATCAAAAGCTTAACACGCTCAATTGGAGCAGCTGCTGTCTTGGAAACAGCTGCCGAAACTCCTCCCATTAGAAAATCCACCATAAAACTAGAGGCACCTTTCTCTGAAGGTGCTTGTACATATACGGGAGAAAGAGGTGACACAAGTGCCAAGCCATTGCCCTGACTTGCAGTCTGAAAAGAACTCTGCAAACCTCCATTAATATAACCAGTCAAATTGTAGTTACGAGAGTACAAATTTGGGGACAGCTTAGAAAGAAAGTAGGATTGTCCTTGAAATTTTTGAAACACTGATGGATGGTGTGATCCATCAGCCATGTTGGAGGCTCAAGAACTTGACCTATAAAGGAAGATATGTTCAGCAGACTTTCACATCCAACAGAACATTTTATTAATTGTACAATGCACACAAGAGTCAATCAATCACCAGAAGACATATCTGGTCCTTCCCCTTTAAGTGGGAAGGATGACCTAATGACGCATTCTGACTTGAATTTAAAAATATTATCAACTCCTCATTAACCAAAAAAAAAAAAAAATTGCACTCATAGCCAGGATTAAGGTCTCAGTTCTAATTCCTCCACCAGAACAAAGGCATTCAGGTTTAAAATAAATAATCTTGTTCTCATTAACACACAACATATTGATTAGTTCATCGTTTAAACAAACCATGCAGGAAAGGATTTACGCATTAACAAGTTCATCAAAAGTTGCTGAGAGAAGACACTATGGTCTAAAGTATTTTGATCATCTCTCTTGTTAATTAAACTCATCTAATGATCAGTAAAACTCACATTATTTAGTTTGCAAAATCACATAATAGTGATCAATATTCAGAATTTGGCTGTGAAGTTCACTTACAATAAATTGGAAATTCTCGAGAAGCTTCTAGAAATCCTAGTGCTCAAGAGTTTTCAAGGCAGTTCAAGTACTTGCAGTTTCCCATAATTTCTACGATTCTAACAATTATTTACCATCATTTTAACAGTGGTGATAAATTATTTGGATCAGAAAATCAATTTTTAGGATACTTAAGAAAGAACTTTCATAAGTTTAAAAAAGAAGAAATGGTGACACAAATTAATTATCTTAACCATTATAAAAGCAACCAACCATGATCCTCAGCTGATCAATTTCGGATCGTTTCATTTTCATTAATTTCCTCTAGTTTCTCGTCAACCAAACCGAGAAAAACCGTAAAATTACCAAAGAAGTGAGACCACAGATCCAAACAAGCAAGCATAAAAAATAAAGATGCAGTAGAGCAAAAATAAAAATTGCAGCGGTTACAAGATGGCAAGTTGAATATACACAGAGAACATAAAACAACATTAGATCTACAAAAATAGAAAACCATTTAAAGATAAAATGAACCTGAGCAGGTCGCCGAGAGTAAAGACTCCTGAAATCGAGGAGAGTAGAATGAAAGAGAACAGATATCTAAAGACAATATTCAAAGTTTTTTTCTTAAAGACGAATTTCTCCCTGATGAGGTTTTAAATTACTATATTCAGAGGGGCCGTAGGAAGAGCAATCGAAGGTTAGACACTTAGATGAATTTTATTTTAGTAAATTACTGTTTCCCACCCATCGGCTGGCAAAATTTTTCTCACCATCAATATTACACGGACGCTGAAGACTAAATTCGAATTGAATTTGAGCTTAATTTGTAATTTAATAATATTGGTTCAAGTTTTAAAAGAGTTAAGTTTATCAAATTCGTTAGTTTGAAAATTTTAATTTAAATTGATTAAAATAATTTTATTATTATTAATTTTAAAAAAAATTGTTAAATAACTTAATCACTAAGCTTAATTTTTTAATAATCGATTTGAATTTAAATTTGTTTGAGTTTAAACTTAATTTATTTGAATTCAATCTTATAAACACTTAACTAAAACTCTGCTTCCATCAAAAAAACAATGACATAAATGTTATTTAAAAAGAAAAAAGAAAGAAAAAACTATCTACACAATTGATCTTATTGCATTAAAAAATATACAATTACACTTAAATCACATCAAATAGGTATAATCCAAGTAAATAACATCATTTTTAACATAATTCAGACAAAATTACATTCAAACAAGTATGATTCTTATTAAAATTGCACCTAAAAAGATATAAACTCACTAAATTACCCTTATCTAGTGTGATTTCAATCATTCTAGCAATTAATTCACATTTTTGTAGAAGTCCGATAAGAGTACATCCCAATTAATACAATACGGTAAAATTACAATTTTAAATATGATTTTTGTCACTGAATTTGACTAAATTGGCAATGAATGATCATATAAAAGGTAAAATAGTTACTTGTTGACATTTTTTTAGATTTTTTATTAATAGAATTAGATTTTGGGTGTGAAATTTATAATTAAGAAATTCAAAATGATGAGAACTGAATTCTTCACACCTTGGGTAAAATGTTGTAATTTACTCTTTTTTTTTTACAACTTATCCTATTTTATTTGTTCACTTCGCATAAAATTGAATTTAGATAACATGTTTCACAATTGAAGGGGAAAGAAAGGGTTCCGAGGATGTACATGTATGCTCAGATTAAAAAAGTTGAAGTGCGGAACTTCAG
Organism: Anacardium occidentale; assembly: GCA_026122585.1. Classification (NCBI taxonomy): domain Eukaryota; kingdom Viridiplantae; phylum Streptophyta; class Magnoliopsida; order Sapindales; family Anacardiaceae; genus Anacardium; species Anacardium occidentale. The sequence continues at coordinate 211,850 of JAJEJH010000480.1, forward strand.
CTTCTGAATTTCTTCTGCAATGGAAGCTGAAAGAGGATTAAGCAGAACACAAGGAAGCCTTCTGCCTTGCCAGTAATTCTTTTAGTTTCTTTATATGCTGAGTATTAGAAACCATGTAATCCTGGAAGGATTTCCTCAATTCCTGCAACACTTTTTTGTCACTGCCAGGACTCATGTTAAGTAGCTTTGAGAAGAGATTCTTCCACAGTTCAACATTCCAATACCTGAGATTATAAAAAGTGAAAACCATAAACGTGAAATTCCCCCCTTCCTACCAAAATCGACAGCACATGCATATACAGTTAAAGGCACAAAACAGGTTTTTACCGTCTGAATGACGACTTTGGTAGATAAATGAAGCTACCGTCTGGTGACGCTTTCTTTTCAACCTCCATATAAGAGCCGTGCAGCATCATGTGAACAACAACACACAAGCCATATGTGTCTACCTGGTTACAGTGACAAAAAGTGAGCTGACAAAACTATCATGTTTTTTTTGCTGCCACATTTAGTTGGGACTGACCTGAAACGTCCATGGCTTCTTTTCTTGCATTTCGACACAGCGAAAGCCAGAAGTACGACAATCTCCCTCAAATTCTGTGTTTTCAGGAAAAAGATGCAGATCTATTGCCCTTCCCCAATCAACAAGGCAAAGTCCCTACCCAAAAAGCTTTTAGCACAATTATAGAGAAGAAGAAAATAGAACCTAGTCTCTCAAGGTACCGGAATTACCTGATCATGCCAAGGGCCAGTTCGGTCATAGAACTCATGCAACGTAAGGTCATCCCTGCCAAAGAAACATGTAATCAGTCTCAATTACCAATCTCTAGAGGATACTATCTTTCTCACATATGTAATAGAAATATCTACAAAAAAGATACAAGAATCTTCAAGGATACTATTAAAGCGATTTTTGGCAACACCCAATGCTTCCCACAGTACAGTCCAAGAACATAGCTAATATAAGAAGACACAGAAGCAAGTTCATTAATGGCATTGCCTTTACTTTATGTAGACTTTGACAACAAGAAGCAAACAATTCTGCGCGATGTATGATTTCCATGTTTATGCCTAACTCAAGAAGTAGTTCACGCCCAATAAATGACGTATAACGGCCCTAAGTGCAATAAATCTTCACAGAGTGAAAATAACTAAATTATGAAAATGCACGTTTTTGGTTCTGCAAAAGTTCAATGATTATAAGATGAGTACTAGTCGGTCAATTATTTCAAGTAGTTATGGAATTAGAGCCCCATTATTGCACCACAAAATTTCGGTTAAAAAATAGTTTTTATCATTTTCTTAGACAAGTTAAAGAAGGTTAGTCTACCCCTCCTAGATATTAAGACTCTTGCCAAACTTCTAAAAAAATTTAGACCAAGTGACTTGGAATCGGGACAGGCATCATTTGATTGCCAAGCTTACAAAAAAGTTCAAATGGAAAGAACCGAAAAGTTTTAAAAAAAAAAAAAAATTACCTTGCATAGCGAATAAGCAGATTATCAGGCTTGAAATCACCGTGAATGATACCTACGTTGTGCAAAGATTCCAGGATACGGAGCATCTCTATGGTGTAATAAATACACAAAACCTCTTCCATGGACTTGCCAATAACAACATAAGAATTTATCGCATCCTGCACATGTTTGCATTTTACCTGTTGAGTACAAAGGATTTGTTTGCTATGAAAGCCAAAAAATGCTCACTAAACGACCAACCTGGAGCGTCCCTTGGGGCAGATAGTCACAAACAAGTATGCTATAATCTGAATAAAGATGAATTCTGTGTGCAAAACCAAAGTTTGACCTCTGTAAAATTAGACACTATAAGTGGCTTTCTCAAAATTATACAGCAAGGATAGATAATGAGAAACACAAAAGACATACCTCCTTTTCTGAGATGCGCTGATCAAGCTGCCGATACATGTAAAACTCCCAAGGGAAAGCAGGCTTTTGTATCTGCTAAAGACTTTCAGCTATTAAACAAAATCCAATAAGAAGTCTTCGCTCGGCGGAAAGAACCAGGGAATGTAAAGCAAACTATACCTTTAATGCCACAATATCATCAGGATTACTATTGACAAATGCCTTAAAAACTTTAGCAAAGCCACCTTGACCTGCACAACCCTTGATCTGGTACTTCTTTCCACCTGAGTATCATAGCATAAGTGAGAGCATGCATGAATGTATGAATAGGATGGCCAATGCGCATTGAAGCTAAGAAACACAGCTATATTGGTGGCCTGCCTTTGCTCCAAAATAAACATTCACTCAAAGAGTGTTAACCCATTCATCTCTAATATATTCACCTAATAAAATGCTACCATCTAGACTCTAGGAAGACTCACATGGTCTACACAAATTATGAACAAGAAAAATATGCAAAATTACATAATTTTAACAATTTCCATGAAGAAAGCAGAACAGATTTTTAGTTTGACACAAACAAATAGTTAAAAGACATCTGCAATAATGAGTTTTACTTGGCCTTTCCTTTGTTGACGTTTCCAGAATACACATGTATCCTGTTTTTACTTAATTGAAAATCATCTATTAATCTTCCCAACTTATTTTACTACATTAAATTCTAGCTCAGTTTTGTTTGAGACAGCAAATCGCACAATTAAAAAGAGCCTCCCCTCACCATCACAGATAATGTTACCCTAATTTCAAAACAATTGGAAATTTGTTATGTAAATTTAGTGAACGACGAAAAATGGCATAATAAAGAAAATCACCTATCTCAATTATTTTATTCCTTGACGAATTATTCAGAGAAGATAAAGCTACCTTCCCTGCGTAAGCTTTATTACTTGGATGATAACCCTGAAATAAAATCAAAGACAACTAGCATTAACAACACTATTGATCAGGCAAATAGAGACTCGCGCCAATGGTAATAGTTAAATTGTCTCACATCATATTTTATAACTTGAGGATTTATCTTCTTAAGTAGATCTTCCATGGTGGAGATAGCCCATGGGTTAATACTACTTCTCCCAGACTCAATGGATTCATCAATCTGCCAAAACAAAAAAAAATGAACAAGTCAGTTTTATCTCCACTTCATTAGATATATTTAAACAAGAAACATTTCATAAATCAAGGGAGTGTCTCATAAACAAAGAAAGGACAATATTAGCAATAAAATTGCATGAGTATTTGAGCAGGGGATAAAATTCAGTGACTATGGTTTATCATAATCCTCAAAAGAATCATACCCAGCTAGAATATTCTTTTCTTTTATCACTGGTATTGACATAAATGATAAAGCATGTCTGATAATATTTATCTCAAAGCAAATGAATTGTACATATACAAAAATGTACCTTCTGAAGTGAAGAAGCATCAAGTCTTTCAGACATTCTATCAAGAAATAGGGATTGTGCCTCCTTCAACTGCTGAAGAGGTTCCGCTTTTCTATTAACCAGAAATAACAGCATTAAGGATGTGGAATAAACCCGTCAAGTAAAGAAAAAAAATACAGTTGAGAGTGAAGAGACCTTGAAATACCCATCTGATAAACCATATGGGCATCCTGCCACAACCCTTTTGCTTCAAGAAAAAACGCATACCACTGATATAGACAAGAGTGGCCAATACATATCTCAGTCTCCTCCATTTCTTTGAAAACCTTTTCAAAATCTTTACTGCCCTCTAACTACATAAACCCAATTAATCTATCAGATAGCCTTAATGAAACAGAAGTTTTAACTCATCGAAAATTTCTAAATCCACAAATAATTCTCCTTCAATTGAAGCTTATAAATGATTGTTCCAGGAACTACAATGGCCAACATATGTATATATCTTTCTGACTCTAACAAACACATTCACACCTTCACTAACCGGTAAAACCCCAAGTACATAAGTATATACATAAGCAATTAACATGTGAAGCAAGTTACAACGGCCTATACTCATTTTCTCTAAACCAATTTTCTACATACAGTTCAAAATATTTATTTACCTCTCAAAACAGACATTTAACACAAAATAAACTCATCAGCTAATTTAATCCCAAAAACGAAAGCCAAGGGTATCAAATCTACAAATACAAGAACAGGCTTTTAGATAATAAAGCAAATTGAAATTTCTTCCCATCTTCGCCCCTTTAAGCTCGCAGCAAACCGCATGAATGCGACAATTTGTTTCACCCCTCCAAAAAAAAAAAGTTAAAAAAATTATAATTCGAGCAATAACAATATAAAGCAAATCAGTACTAAGATCGGCACAAGACGTATCTCGCCCTCTTATACTCTTAATAGCTTGTGACCTCCAAATAAAAGACAAGCAAAAACAGATTAACATATTAACTACTGAACAAAATGCTTAATCAATTAATTGAAACAAAAAAAAAAGCGTATAGATTTGCTTACGTAGAGAAGCCAAATCTTGAGAAATCTGAGGTCATTTTTGTAGTGCGAATGGTGCTTGAAAGTAGTGATACAATCTAATAAGAGCTTATCGAGATCTGTAGCAACAGAATGGTTGCCCAAACACCACTCATCCAGTGCCTTTCTGATAGATCTAAATCCACCCAAAGAAATTCATGATTATTACACATCTGATTACGAAAAAAAAAAAAAAATCAGATAAAGAGAGTGTATGCTTACAAAAGCCATGGAAACAGAGGGTCTTGAGCAGCGGTGTTGTCCTCAAACCTGGGCAGAATAACGGCCATATCTTTTCTCTGTCACTCTTGCGGGAGAGAAATTCAGTTGATGTAATTCAAAGATAGAACCGGAGCTCACAGACGAAGCGGGAAAATTTTTTGCTTTTCAAATTTTAAATATTTTCCTTTTTTAAATGGACCCCCAACGCGAAACCGACCTGTTATTACATGTTACCGTTTTATTAGCCTTTAAAAATGACATTTTCTTAGCCACCAATTCGCCTTAAAACATTTTTTTTCCAAAAAAATTATATATCATATTCTTTTTTTACACAAAACTTAACACTCACATAATTTTTGTGCACATCTTTTTGCACTCAAATAATAGATATTTAAATAATTAAATAATTTTAAATTAAATATAAATTAACATTCAATCACACAATAATACATTATTTTTATATATAAACATATAATTTTATTAACTAAGAGCATTATCTCTAAAAATTCAAGGTTTAACCACACATTCACATATAGCATCCATCTCTTAGGATTGCTTGCCTTGCCTTCTTTGACTCACAAGTTTCCTTCAAATACTCATATATTTGCCAACTAAACTGTAGCATCCCAGTTTTAGAAAAAGCCCTTAGGGGTAGAGTTTTGGGGTTAGAAATAGAAGTCAGAGATAGATTGGGAGTTCAGCAGAATTCAGGGGTGAGTTGGTAATTTTTCAGAGTTGTGTGGCCTTCGTATGATGCATTTAGGGAGGTTTTAATCATGCGAAGCGCGGGAAGTGGATTTTTATCCACTTTCCCAGGCGCACTCCCGTGCGCCAAGCCTGTACGCCCGTGCAGGTGGGATTAAAAGAGAGAGAGAGGCGGGAGTTATTTCATTATTCTCACCCATTTCAGCCAGTTTCTTCTCCATTTCAGCAGCTCCCAATCCAGTTAGAGATCAGAGAGAATAGCTTGAGTATAAGCTTCCAGCAGTCATGTCGAGAGGTAAGTGTTTCTTACTCTCTCTTTCAGTTTCCCAGCTCGTTTGATGTGGATGGAAACGTGTGTTTCCATTTCCAGCTTGAGATGCTATGTTTGCATGTGTATATGATGATGAGATGATAATTATATGTTGTTTGCTATGCTTATTTTTCCACCTAGAACCATGCATGCTTTGCCGTGTGTGTGTAGTGAGAGAAACATTGATTTGCCATGGTGGATTCAGTGATATTGGATGGATGATGAAATTGATGATGTATATGTGATGATTGAGTTGCCATTGATGCATGTTTTCAGTTAATTTCAGTTTGGTTGAGAATCAGTTGGTTTCCAGCGCGTTTCAGACGAACTATGTCTGAGCAGAACAAGACACACGACCGTGTGCCTGCAAGAGCACGCCCGTGTGCCCTTATTCTCGCAAGGACACGGCCGTGTGCACGAGGTGCCTACGGGCAGGAAACGCAGGGACACGACCGTGTGTCCTGAGGGACACGGCCGTGTGTCCCATCTTTGCATGAAATGACCCAGAAATTCCAGAAGCACACACGCCCAGACGCACGACCAGCATACGGTCCCGTGTGCTGGGGCACACGCCCGTGTGCCCTTGCCCAGCACGGCTGTGTGTGCTGTGTGCACGACCGTGTGCCTTCCAGATTTTCCAGAAAAAGGCAGAAATGAATTGTTAAAGGTTTGGTAATCCATCCAAGGCCTAATAATCATCAGATAATCCAGAATTCAGCTAAGAACAGATGCATAAGCATGCATAGCACAACATGTAGCCTGAATGAGGATCTAGGGATCCGAATTCAGTAGATTTCAGCAGTCAGAACCCAATGTATGGGTTTCAGTTTTGGGGTGGACTCGAGGGGGCATCTGTGGGACCCAGCTCTCTGACACCAGTCAGTCAGCTCAGCAGCATATCAGCAGATCAGTTTCAGTTTTCTAGCTAATAGCTAGAATTTTCAGCCCACTTGGCCAAGATGCCGAATCCCTGTGTTCATCAGCCTGATCAGCACAGCAGGTACCTTCGGGTACATTCAGATTCAGATAGACAGATACATGCATCATCAGTCAGTTTCAGTTTCCAGCTCAGCATGACATTATGCATATATTATGGCATGACTAATTAATAATCAGAACCCAGTAATCAGAAATCAGTAATCAGAATCAGCACCCGCAAGCGCATAGATGCATGTATAGGGCCGACCAGGTATGTGTGCCCTTGTTGGTTGCTTGCTTGGGTCGAGGGAAGTAAGGAATGCTTTGTAGGACCCGCCGCCCAGAGTACCCCTGCAGCTGAACAAAATATCTCTTTCTATTAATAATCTGGAAATTGGGTACCCGAGACGGGAATCCTACGGAGAAGAAGTCCTACTGCTGCTACTGTACAATCTGTGTACAAGCGGAAGCTGAAAAATGAACTGAAATAAATATACAATGAGCCCAAACTGGCTTTCATAACATACTATTTCTGTTCTTTACACTGTTCTGAATAACTGAAAATGTAAATACAATATTTACAAGACCACACAGGCCAAACTGAAAATACAACTGCAAACTAGTGTGTGGGGTCCCCTCTCGCAAGCCTCGGTCCACCCGCTCCCCGCCAGCAGCACACAACCTGCAAAGGAAGGAAGAAGGAAAGGGGGGTGAGTGATAAAGATCACCCAGTAAGCATTCCTCACTTCCCTCAACCCAAGCAAGCAGCAAACAAGGGCATACGTACCTGATCGGCCCTATTCATGCATCTAATCGCTTGCTGGCACTGAAACTGATTATCTGCTGGTTGCTGTTATCTGATTACTGATTACCTGCTTATTAATAAGTCATGGCATGATGTGGATGTCATGTCATGCTAAACTGAAACCGTATGCTAGTGATGCATGCATCTGAATCTATATCTGAATGTACCCGAAGGTACCTGCTGTGCTAATCAGGCTGATGAACACAGGGATTCGGCATCCTGGTCAAGTGGGCTGAACATTCTAGCTACTGGCTAGAAAGCTGGAAACTGTACTGCTGCTAGTCAGTCTGACTGATGTCAGAAACTGAATCTGAATACTACTGAGCATTCTGACTGGTGTCAGAAGCTGAATCCCACAGATGCCCCCTCGAGTTCACCCCAAACTAAAACCCATACCTTGGGTCCTGACTGCTGAAATCTACTGAATTCGGATCCCTGGATCCTCATTCAGGCTACATGCTGTGTCATGCTATGCATATGCTGTATTCTCATATGATTTCACTGTTATCTGATGCTTATTAGCCTTTGGATGGATTACCAAACCTTTCTTAATCAATTTATGCCTTTTTCTGGAAAATCTGCTGAACACACGGTCGTGCAGGAGAGACACACGGCCGTGCCAAGCAAAGCACACGGGCGTGTGCCCAGACACACGGGACCGTGCCCCGGTCGTGTGTCTGGCCGTGCTCTCCTCTGGAAAATCTGGAGCATTCTACTGAAAAAGCTGGCACACGCCCGTGTCCCTCAGGACACACGGTCGTGTGTCTGCACATCCTGGCCGTGTGCACTACATGCACACGGGCGTGCCCTTGCAGAAACCAGGGCACACAGGCGTGTGTCTGCGGGCACACGGGCGTGTGTCCGGCTCTGCAACTCGAACACCCACCTGGATCATGCAGGAAACTCATCCACACACATCCAAACTGAAATTAAACTGAAACACATATCCAAGGCACTTCAATCATCACATATTCATCATCAATTTCATCATCCATCCAATATTACTACATCCACCATTAAAATCTATCATTTCTCTCACTACAACACACACAAGCAAAGCATGCATGTTCTGGGTGGAAAATAAGCATAGCAATCAACATATAATCATCATCTCATCATCATACATACATACAAGCATAGCATCTCAAGCTAGGAATGGAAACTCACATTTTCATCCACATCAAACAAGCTGGAAAACTGAAGGAGAGAGTAAGAAACACTTACCTCTCGCCATGGCTGCTGGGAACTCTAACTCAAGCTGATCTCTGGTCTCTCTAGCTGGACTAGGAGCTGCTGGAAGCTGGAAATCTGATCTAGGGCTGGGAGCTGCTGAGAACAAGAGAAACTGAGCTGAAAATGGGAGGCTGCTGGGTGAGAAACTAATAAATCTCCCGTCTCTCTCTCCTGCTACCCACCTGCACGGGCGTGTAGGGCACTGTGCACGGGAGTGCACCAGGGAAAATGAATAAACATCCATTTCCCGCGCTTCGCATGATTAAAACCTCCCTAAAGGCATCATACGAAGGCCACTCGGCTCTGGAAAACTACCATCTCACCCCTGAACTTCTCAGGACCCCCACCCTAATCGCAGATATAAATCTAACCCCAGAACTCTATCCCTAAGGGCTTTTCTACAAAAACCCGGGATGCTACATTCCTACCCCCTTAAAAGAATTCCGACCCCGGAATTATCTGGCTAACTCTGGAAACTACCCCTGATCTCAGACTCTACCTCTCAAGTGGCTTCTCCCACACACTGGCTAAGCCACGAAGCCTCTGCTGAAGCTGGTCTGCGAGACGCTTGTCTCTCTCTCATTGCGGATCTTGCCATCCGGCTTTACTTATTAATACCTGGCTTCCGCCACGC